>BOPN01002016.1:110000-112500 GCA_017312705.2 Penaeus japonicus | reverse complement strand
CACATTTACAGATTAATACTTATCACTCGCAAATACTTAATCATAATGATGCAGAACAATACATTGCACAAACACTGACAAAAGGATTGCATCGCGAGATAAGGAAAGACAGCGCCAACAAACAACAAATTATAATATCAATGACTTCTACGACATGCTTTTATCACTATGTGAGATGTGAGATTTGGATCTGCGCCAAGTGGGTGGGTGGATGCTGTGATTCTGTCGCTTCTCTCTTTTCTTTCTGTTTGGCTTTTCTTTTTTCTTTTTCTTCTTCTTCTTCGTCTTCCTCTTCTTCTTCTTCTACTCTCTCTCTCTCTCTCTCTTTCTTTCTCTCTCTATCCATTCCCCTTCTTTCTTCTTTTACTTCTTTCCGTTTTTCCTCGCTCCCCTCTCTCCCCATCTCCTTCTTTTACATCCTTCCCTTTTTCTTCAAAGCTTTCTAATCCGCTATCACATTTTCCTTTTATTCCGCCATCAATGTATGCATAATGCCGGCGAGGATCAATAACAAAATTAAATTAGATTTGATACTGATGTCGGTTATACTATAATTACTTACAATCAGTGAAATGATTAGGGGCGGTGTTCTTATTGATCAATTATTCAGTCAAATGTAATTAAAATTAATCTGGAATATGCTGAGTAAGGTTTAATCTGAATAACTGATTCCAAGGATGATTTTATCATATATTCATTTTCTGTAAATTCTATATTCTGGAAATTCAATATTCATTTTATGTGAATACTGCTCATATCCACGTGTGCATTTACACCAACCCACATATATTTATACATATATACACACAAGCATGCATATACACACGCGAGCGCAAACGCGTTTATGTATGTGTGTGTGTGTATTTTTACAGACAGAATATATATATATATATATCCTATTTTCGATTGCACATCCGCAGAAAAAGGAAAAAGAAAAAAACAAGTGAAATGGACTGCTGGACTCGTTCAAGATCTTTGGCGTCCATCTTGTCTTCAAGAGTTTCCTGTTCGTTTCTTATTGCTTTGTCTCTCGAGATTCTTTCTTCTCCCTTTGCTTCTCCCTTCTTTCATATGTTTGACGGGAACAACAAGGAGGAATGATTGTCCATTTTCCTTTCGCGTGTTTTCCTGGACTTTGCAAGGAAAAAAGGATTCCGTTCAGCGCCCCGATGCTCTTTTGTTTCAGTTTACTTGCATTGTCTCCTAAACCGTGTTGAAGAGTATGAAAGGATTCGGAGCCTTTTGTTTATGCTCTTGGCGTAATGGATGGATGAATGATTCATTAATTACCTTATTAACTAGATAATGACTGAGAGATATGTTTGTATAAGAGTATATATGAACTTTGATGATGCGTTTATAAGCATATACGTGTAGAAGCATCGTGTGTAATGTGTGTGTGTGTGTGTGTCTGTGTGTGTGTGTGTGTGTGTGTGTGTGTGTGTGTGTGTGTGTGTGTGTGTGTGTGTGTGTGTGTGTGTGTGTGTGTGTGTGTGTGTGTGTGGCAACATCTTGAAAAGAAACCCATGAACAGACGCCAACTAATGATGAAAGTGATATGTATAAAAAGGCGACTAGCCAAGAATGCTAGTTCGATGACGTCATGAAAGGAAGCTCATAGGGCACCCGAAATGACGTCATTAACAACCGAAGTGCAGATAGCCAATGACGTCACTCGAGCGTCCCCAACATTTACGAGAGGGGAGAAAGGAAGTGATATGGTAGAATGAGACAGAGGAGGCGGGAGGGAAGAGAAGGAGAGACAGAGAGAGAGAGAGAGAGAGAGAGAGAGAGAGAGAGAGAGAGAGAGAGAGAGAGAGAGAGAGAGAGAGAGAGAGGGAGAAAGAGAGAAGGAGCGAGAGGGAGGGAAGGAGAGAGAGAGAGAGAGAGAAGGAGAAAGAGAGAAGAAGCGAGAGGGAAGGAAGGAGATAGAGAGAGAGAGAGAGAGAGAGAGAGAGAGAGAGAGAGAGAGAGAGAGAGCGAGTGATAGAGTGAGAGACTGTGAGTGAGTGAACGAGTGAAAGAGAGAGAGAAAGTTGAAAAAGGGCCATCTCCCTTCATCACCGCAACTGTGTTCTTGTAGACGCCTTTTTTTAACGATGTCGTAAATTTGTTAAAATATCCGCACAGAAAACACCAAAAGAAGATGGACAATGCTGTTTTGTTTGCTTGTTCTTATGTTTATTTGTATGTTTGTATGTATGTTTTAATTATGTTTTCAATATGATTAAACAGATAAATGAATGAGAGAGAGAGAGAGAGAAAAGAGAGAGAGAAAAAAAAGAAAGAGAGGGAGAGAGAGAGAAAAAAAAGAGAGAGAGGGAGAGAGAGAGAGAGAGAGAGAGAAAGAGAGAGAGAGAGTGAGAGAGAGAGAGCGAGAGAGAGAGAGAGAGAGAGAGAGAGAGAGAGAGAGAAAGCAGACAGGGAGAATGACAGACAAGCCAAGAGGAAAGGAATAAAATCTGAATGTGATTCGGCGCGATCAACGGTCGATGTCACT
>BOPN01002016.1:82500-87500 GCA_017312705.2 Penaeus japonicus | reverse complement strand
AGTAACAACGCCAACTTAATCAACAACGGCAACATTAACAAAAGTAAGAGTACTCACAAAGCTCGGTGATGATCTTCCTCTTGATGAGCTCGAGGCCGCTCTTCATGTAGGAGTGGACGTTCATGCAGGACCAGTAGAACGTCTTGAGCTTCCACTCGATGCTGTTCACGTCCTGCGGCTCGTCCATCGTGTCCAGCAGCTCGCGCATCTCCGCCAGCGCTGCCGAGGAGAGGTCAGGGGAGGGTTAGGCAAGGTCAACTTAATCAGAAAACGCTGCAAGGGGTTATACAAGGTCAACTTACTAAGGAATCAAGGTCAATTACAGAAAGAGACAAGATTCCTCCATCGTGTCCAGCAGCTCGCGCATCTCCGCCAGCGCTGCCGAGGAGAGGTCAGGTGAGGGGTAGGCAAGGTCAACTTAATCAGAAAACGCTGCAAGGGGCTATACAAGGTCAACTTATTATTGGAAACAAGGTCAGTTATAAAAAAAGACAAGATTCCTCCATCATGTTCAGCAGCTCGCGCATCTCCGCCAGCGCTGCCGAGGAGAGGTCAGGTGAGGGGTAGGCAAGGTCAACTTGATCTAAAAACTCTGCAAGTGAGGCCAACTTGCTATAACAACGAAGTCAGGAAAAAGAAAGACACAAAGTTTATCGAAGAGAGAGGCGATGCTCATCCATAGTGTCCGAATCTCTGCCAGCGCCGAGACGAAAGGTCAGTCAATGGCATAACCGAGGTCAATCTGCTATAAAAAGAAATTCCGTTTATTAAGAGAGAACAAGTTTCTTCCACCTTGACCAGCAGCCCGCGCATTTCCGCCAGCGTTACGGAGGAGTACAGAGTCAAGGGGTTAAGAAAGGTCAATTTACTATGGAAATAAGGTCAGTTCAAGAGGAAGTAGAATTTCCTTCATCGATTCAAACAGCAGATAGGAAGTCAGACGAAACGAAGATCAGGCGAGGTCAGCTTGCTGTCGAAACCTGGATATTTTCAAAGAGATACAAGGTTTATTGAAGAGAGATATGATGCCCGTCCATCTCGCCCAGCATCTCGCTCATCTCCGCCGGGCTACGAAATGGATGGAGAAGGGTGAAAGGGTGAAGTGGTTGTTACTGTATTGGAAGGAGAAATGTGTAAGTGTGGTGGGAAAACGAGGTCAGTTGAGGGGCTGTTGGGTCATTTTGAGACAGGAATAAAGTCCAGACTGAGGAGATGAAACAAGGCTGGTGAGAGAGAGAGAGAGAGAGAGAGAGAGAGAGAGAGAGAGAGAGAGAGAGAGAGAGCGAGAGGGAGTCAAAACCAGTGTGAGTTGGGGGAGGGGAGGGGGGAGTAGAGAGGCTAACTAAGAGAGGAAATCAGTGTCAGTATACAAGGAAAACGAGGTCCATTCAGAGCAAGAAATAAGGTCAGCACAAGTGAACATTAAGGTGTATTTGAGAAGAAGACAAGACTAGTATGAAAGAAACGTTAAAAAAAAAAAAAATAAAAATAAAATAAAAAAACAATGTAGAAGAGAAAGATGTCAGCGTAAAGATGATAGCGTAAAGCATTTCAGAAGACGAGGTCAACTCAGGTGGAATACGAAGTCAAGAGGGAGAGGGAAACGAGGTTAGTTTCTGAAAGCGAGACGAGTTCACAGATGCAGGAGAATAATGCTAATATAAAGGTAAAGTAAGTAAAATTGATTAATTAAATTCAGTGTAAAATTTATACACCAATAAGGTAAGGTAATAAGATAAGGTAAGGTAAAATCAGTGTAAAATTGATATACCAATCTAGAGGAAAATTCATTCTGAGGTCATAGAACTCGGTGTTAACTAGAAGTGCTTGGTGACATAGAGAGGATCAGTATGAAATGAAAAGGACGTCTGTATGGAAGAAAAGGTCAGTGTGAAAGGGATACGTGGGTCTGTATGAATGGAGAGGTAAGTATGAAACTGAAATTAGGTTCATATGGATTGAAGCGAAGGTCAGTATGTAATGAAAATAAAATATGTATTAAATTAAAAGAAACCCAATTTTGATATGAAAATCAAGTTAGTTTGGAATGCAAATAAAGTCAGTTTTGCGTGAAAATAAGAACAATTCGGAATTAAAAGAAAGCCAGTATGGAATTAAAATAAGGACAGTTTGAAGTAAAAATAATGTCGGATTACAATGAAAATAAAGTTTGGAATTAAAATAAGGACAGTTTGGAATTAAAAGAAACACAGTATGGAATTAAAAAAAGCTTAGTATGATATAAAAAAAAAGAGTCAATATGGATGAAAAAGTCAGTATGAAATGAAGCTAAGAACAGTATCTAAACCAGGATCACCCAAAGACAAAAGACAAAATAGCGAAAAATGGAATGAGAGGAGAGTATGAAAAATGGCGCGACCAGTAGAGAAAAGACTTTTCCTTTCCATTCATCATTTTCACATTTCCGACCGTCTTTAAACATCTTTCATCACTGTTTTTCCCTTCTTCCTTGTTCCATGAGATTCTCCACATCTCATATCAACCTCTTATCTCATCGTTCTCTCTTTGGTAATTGTCTCTCTCCTTTGTTAGTCGCTTGGTTTTTATTCCCCCTTCTTATTCATACTTATTCATTTCCTTCTCTTTCTTCCTGCGGGCGTCCTTTTTATGGGATTTAAGGATATGATGTTTATTACTTCGTTGATTAACCTAAAAATAGTTTTTGATATATACAAAGATGAAGCAAAGGTCCAGGTCTTTGGATGTACTGTTAAGATTATATATAAAACATTTGTCAATATATTTGCTGATGGTACTTATGATGAACATATAAACACGCAAAATATAGCGTAACATGTCGATAATTCCTTACATTTTGGGCCATATTTTAGTCTACTCCTTTCTCTTATTCCTTCCTTCATGTTGTGCCTTATCTTCATAACCTTTCAGTTTCTTCCTATCTTTGCCTTCTTCCCCAGTTTGCTCTGCCGTCGTCTCCTCTTTCTTATTTTCTTGATCTTCTGATCTTTATCTTCCCTTTTTCTTCCTCCTCCTCCTTCTACCTCTTTTTTATTTTTCCCATTTTTTTCTTTGACTCTTCTTCCTCCCCCATTCCTTTCTTTTCCTCCCTAACCTTCTATCTCTCTTTGTTCTCCTTCTCCTAACTCATCAGTCTCCTCCTCTCTCTCTCTCTCTCTCTCCTCTCTCTCTCTCTCTCTCTCTCTCTCTCTCTCTCTCTCTCTCTCTCTCTCTCTCTCTCTCTCTCTCTCTCTCTCTCTCTCTCTCTCTCTCTCTCTCTCTCTCTCTCTCTCTCTCTCTCTCTCTCTTCCTCCTCCTTGCCACCCATCATTCTCCCCTCGCTTCTCCCCTCTCCCCGACACCCGACAGTGCCACCAGGGTGCCTCGAAGATGCCAAGGGAACTTATGGGGAATCGGAGAGAAAATGGTGTCTCTCCCTCGATTTATCTTTTTCTTCTTATTATTATTATTTTTCTTCTTCTTTTGGTTCCTTTTTTGTTGAAAATGGTACCCTCTTTCCCCCCCTTTTTTTGGAATGAAAACAGTTTTTTTTTTTCTTCTTTTTTTCATTGTTTGAGAATCTACACCCCCTTCTGGATGCTGGTGACGTCATGAAGCTAACGAGGTCGCCATTGTTGCCGCGTGTTTGCATCTTTATGTATCAGATATCAAAACAGAAATGAGTTATTGTCTTGCTTCATTTCCATATTTCTTTTCATTATCCTCTTTTCTTTTTTTTTTTTTTTTTTTTAATCTAATCATATTTCTGATATCATTTCATCTTGAATTATCACATGCTATCACTTTCTTGCATCTTTATGTAGTGCATATTTAGATGGAAATCGAGGCAGCGGAAGTTATAGCTTTGTATGTCATTATCATATTTTTATATGTTAATTATCGTTCTTCTTCACGTGTCAAAATCATTTTATCATAAATCATTGCGTATTACCCCGCCCTTGCATCTTTATGTAGTAGGCAGGAAATTGGAAATCAAGATTCCGCTATAATTCTTTGTATATAAGTGTGTGTGTGTAGATAAGTTTGTTTGTTTTTTGTATATATATATATATATATATATATATATATATATATATATATATATATATTTGTGTGTGAGTGTGTGTGCGTGTATGTGTGTGTGTGTGTGTGTGTGTGTGTGTGTGTGTGTGTGTGTGTGTGTGTGTGTGTGTGTGTGTGTGTGTGTGTGTGTGTGTGTATGTACATATATATATATATATATATATATATATATATATATATATATATATATATATATATATATATATATATATATATATATATATGCATATATATATATATATATATATATATATATATATATATATATATATATATATAATATATATATATATGTATATATATATATATATATATATATATGCCCATGTTTTTTCTATTGATTATGAATTATCATTCTTGGTTCTATATTTCTTATCATCTTATTTTTAATCTTACTATTAATGTTATAAAGTTTTAGTTATTTCTTATAAAACATCGTTTCTACATTCATATTCATACATCAGTCACAGCACCTCATTTCGTATCAATACTTGTCATTATCGATTTGCATATCTTTTTCCCTTTATTAAAGCCTTATTCTTCCCTTACATTTGCCGTTTTGTTAATATACCTATCATATTCATACACGTTGCAAGATCTCATATTCTCATTATTACTTTACATGTCATTTTCGCTTCTCTCACGTAATCATTTCCTCGCATTTTGCCCATATTCATATTTCACACACCACCTTATATTATTACATATCATATTTTCTTTTCCCTTTTCTCATCTCTTTCACTCGGCAGCATCCGAGCATCTTTGATCCTTCCCGTGTTATCGACAGCATCATCCCTCCTTTCGACGTCCCGCTCTCTCCCAGCCTCTCCCCTCTCCCCCGGCTTCTCCCCCGGCTTCCCCCCCCCCCCCAGCCTCTTCCCTCTTCCCCAGCTTCTCCCCTCTTTCCCAGCTTCTCCCCTCTCCCCCAGCCTCTTCTC
>BOPN01002016.1:60000-62500 GCA_017312705.2 Penaeus japonicus | reverse complement strand
GAAATAACATGAAACACAAAACAGAAAGTCGAGAAAACACCTCCAAAAGAGAGAAGCAGAAACACCGACGAAGAAAAGAACAGGCAATACTGATAAAGCAAGGAAGGGGCGAAATCCGATAACCTATGGAGAGGAGAAACGTTAATAAAGAACAGGACGGAGAGTAATAACAATAAAGAACAAGAACGGGGAAAAAAGATTAATGATTTGAAGATAAAGTGAAGGTTGAATAATTGAAAAGTTTTTATTAAGGTAAAATACCTAATAGTTTTATTACTATTTTTACAGTTTTAATAGAGAGAATAAAACGGAAGAACAGGGAAAAGATAAATTAATCATATGTGCTATTTTACTGATTGTATTTATATCATCTTTACGATAGCATCCTTATTATCAACGACGCCAAGTATAATTATTTTGATTATGATCATAAAAGTTATCATTATGATTATTATCAACCCTAGTCTATTACTCTTAACCCCCTATTTCTATATATATCACTATTCATTTTAGTAGTAGTAATGCCAATAATGTCATTATTGCTATTGTCTTCATTATCATTAACATTATGATTATTATGATCATCAATATCATCATTATGATCACCATTATTGTTATCTTCTTTTATTATCACCATAATCATTACTATTATTATATAAGTTGTTTTTTTTTGTCTCTCTCTCTGGATTAACGTGGAGTATCATTACATTTATTTGCATTATTATTGGTACTGTTAATGGTAACAATAGTAATAATCATGATGGTAATAATGATCATGATCATTATTCTTAGAACTGTCAGTATTATTATCATTATCATCAATATCATCGTCATTATTTTTATGGTTATTACTGTTACTACTATTATCATTGTTATCATCCTTATCATCATTATCATTGTCATTATTATACTTTTATCTTTATCATTATCATTCTTATTTCATTTATACTATTTTGTTATTATCACGATTCGGATTATCATTATTATCATCATGCTATCATAATCATTACTATTATTATCATTACTATTATCGTCATCAATTTTATTCTAATAATTAATATTATTACTATTTTCACCACCACCACTATAATTATCATTATCATTATTGGGATTATCATCATTATCATCATTATCATTATGGGGATTATCATCATTATCATCATTAACATTATTACCATTATCATTATCATTGCTATAACCATATCATTATCATTAGTATCATAATTACTACAATGATAGCAATAATGATAATATCTAGATGAAAATATGATTATATTAAAGTTAACAATGATGATAGTGAAAATGATAATGATAATAATGATGACAATTATAATCCCAATATTAATGATAATAATGATATTCAAATAGTAACCAAAATTATGATTTTAATCATTATCACTATTCTCGTATTCTTCACTTTCGTCATGATCATTTCCCTTTCCATAAACATCAATAAACAAACGCAAATGAAAATAATTTGTTAAAAAATCACGACCCTTAAATAGCTATTGTTTACACGTGTTTACAAACGCAAGTCCCTGTGGTGTAAACTATGTAAACAAGAGTTGGGGGTGGAAAGGTAGAGGAGAAAAGGCAAATGATGTAGAGAGGTAAAAGAGAAAAAAAAAATGTGTAAGATTTCCCTAGTTCAACTACTTCCTTCCTGAGTCCGCGTGTCTTGATGTGATTGGTTCATTGGTCTTTTGGCTCCTCCCCTTTCTCCTTCTCTAAGCTTCCTGATTGGTCATTTCCTTTTCTCTTTCTAGCTCTTCCTTTTCGTGTTTTTTTTTTTCTTATCTTATCTTCCGATATAAGACGGACACTATACGGACACTATACAATTATACAATACACACCCAGGAAGACAAATAAATCAACAAAAAATACGTACACACATAGATTCATGTACAGTGTCAGCAAATTTACAAACATGCACGCACAAAGGATACAGTACATACGTATATACATACATACATAAACACACACAAATACATACAAAAACACACACATACAAGCATACACACACACGTGTGTATAAATAAGTGTGTGTGTGTGTGTCTATATGTATATATATATATATATATATATATATATATATATATATATATATATATATATATATATATATATATCAAAATAAACAAAGCGCTGCACGTCCACAGACAGCAGGTATCACCCCTCAATCTCTTCTCATTTTCTCTCTCCTGCTCCCCTATTCGTCACGATCCACACTAAAAACACCCATTTTATGTTTCTATCCCCTCTTTGGTGCTTCCCCCTGCACTCTGCCTCTCTCCCTCCCCTCCCTTCCCTCCCCTCCCTCTCCTCCCTTGTCTTATCTCTATCCACACCCTCACCTTTCCCCCATTCCTCCCCTCCCTCCCCCCCTTCCCCTCTTACCCCTCGGAAATTGTGTCGAACCAATCACTGTTGTGTGTTTCGGGAGGGTTGTGAGGGGGGGGGGGAGAGGGACTGGCGAGATCTGAGGCAGGAGAATGGG
>BOPN01002015.1:235000-240626 GCA_017312705.2 Penaeus japonicus | reverse complement strand
ATATGTATATATATATATATATATATATATATATATATATACACATATATACACATATATACATATACATATATATGTATATGTATATATACTGTATATATATATACATATATATATATATATATATATATATATATATATATATATATATATACAAATATATACATATATATATACATAATGATAATAATGATACTTTTACTAAATATAAAATCTTGTATTATTATAATGCTACTGATAATGATGATGACGATGATAAGGAAAAATGATGATAATGAAGATAAAGAACATGATAATAACGACAATGATAATTATAATGATAATGATAATAATGTTAATAACAATAATATAGATAGTAATGATCATGATACTAATCTTGATGATAATGACAATGGAAATAATAACAATATTAAAATAAAAATGATGATGATAATGATAATAATAATGAGATGATATTAATAATAACAATGATGCTGATAATGATAATGATAATAGTAATAGTGATAGAAATGATAATGATAACGATGATTTTGTTATAATGATAATGATGATAATAATGATAGCAATGCAAATGATAAAAATAATGACAACAATGCAAATGATGATAATAATGATAATGATAATAACCATAGCAATAACAATAATGACGATAATAATAATAATGAGGACAACAATGATAATAATAACAATAATAACAATAATAAGGGTAACAATAGTAATGATAATAACAATGATAATGATTGCAATCAAAATGATGCTACTACTACTAATGATAATGACAATGATAACGTTTACAACAATAACGATTTATGATAATAAGAATAATGATAACATTATATCTATAATAATGATAAATGGTAATGATAACAACAACAACAACAACAACAATAATAGTAATAGTTATAAGGATATGATGATATTAATGATGATAAAAATTATAGTAATCATAATGATAAGGCTAATTATGACATTGATAATTATAATGATAAGGAGGATAATACTAATAATAACTATATTGAAATTCATGGTGATAATGATAATAATAATAATGATAATGTTGATTATGATGATAATAATCATGATGACATTGTTAGCAATAATAATGATAAAAAACAATAATGATAATGATAACGACGATATTAATACTTATACAAGTAAACAAAATGATATTAAAAACGATAATGAATATAATGAGAAATAACGATAATAATAATAATAACAATAAGTTGAATACCAGGTTGCATTACTTTGCATGCTTGCATCATAGTAATGCTTCTAGAATAAGAAAAATAGGGAAAACGAGGAGAGAACAAGGAGAAGAATGATAATAAAATTGACGATGTAAAAAAAGAATCAACATCTGTTTTATACGAGCCTTTGTAATAGCAAGGACTGTCTACTAATAACAACAGTTGCAATAGCAATAAGTTTTTTTTTTTTTTTTTATAAAAAAAGAAGAGCGTCAACTAAGAGTAATTGCAACATCAGAACTGTGACACACACCCGTTGCAACAATGCCTCTAGAATATTAGACTTAGCAACAACACGGGATAGTAGCAACAGCATCTTTACAACCCCCCTTACCCCTCAACCACCCACCCACCCACACACCCACCCGCACACCCCCTTTCTCAACCGTAACAGTCGGTGAGTCGATGAGGTGAATCTGCGATTTCGTTTTCGGAAATATCACTCGACCGCGGAATGTGGCGACAAGAACAAGTGCGGACGTTGGGACGAGGACGAGTAGCGGCATTAGCGACGTCGGCGGCATTAGCGGTGGCATTAGCGGCATCGGCGGCATTAGCGGCGTCGGCGGCATAAGCGGCGACGTCGGAGGCATAAGCGGCGACGTCGGAGGCATAAACGGCAACTCGGGTTTCAACAGAACGGGGTTGGGGAGGGGGGGACGACGACGGAAGCAACGGCCAGCAACAAGCGGCGAGCGGGCGAACGAACGGGCGGACGGACGGACGAACGGACGAACGGGCGGGCGAGCACAGAAACACCACCACACCACACCACACCAGCATCGGCATCGGCGAGAGCGACAACGGCGAGAGCGGGAGCGGCGGCAGCGGCGGCGACGGCCTGAGAGCAGCGGCTACGTGGTCTTCCCATACCCGGGGCACTCACATTCCTCCATTCCTGAACCCGGGCACGGAATGTCACCCACACCGCCGCGTTGCCCTCCCCGCACCCTCCACCGGACCTCCGTGCCCCACCCACACAAGCCAACCGAATCGATAAGGTCCCTTTTCTCCTTCCAGTACCTGTGGATCGAGGGCCCTAAGGACTTTTGGGGGATCGCACTATCATGTCCACGAAGTGTACCTCGGGTTCCCATGTAGACAAAGTGGCCACATCAACAAGCACTTGGAAATGACATCAACCAGGCTGATATTGATGGTGTGAGAAGAGGAATTCATCTTTTTTTTTTTTTAGTTTTTGGTTTACATATGTGGTCAATGCTGACGTGACAGAAAGAAATAAAAAGGAAGAGGTGAAGGGAAAAAAAATATGATTTTCCTTTTTTTTTTTAAACCGATCGCTTGCTTAAAAGAGGAAACAAGAAGACGAAGAAGAGAGAAGAACACAAGGATAAGAATGATGCAAAGTTAGACAATAATGCAAAAAGACAAATATGAAAAACAACAACAACAATATCTGTAAAAAGAAAGAAAACAAGAGACAAACAATCTTAGACAATCTTAGCTCTAACACTTCTCTTCACTATGTTATCATCATCATCATCATTATTGTCCCTATGATAATAATGATGATGATTATTATTATTATTATCATCATCATTCTTCTTATTATCAATATCATTAAAATATTGATAATTATTATCATCTTGATCATCATTATCATTGTTATTATTATCATTATTATTATCATCATCATCATCATTATTGTTACTGTTATCATTTTCATTATTATCTTTATCGTTATTATTGTTATTATTACTATTATCATTAGTATCATCATTATCATAATTAATGTTATTATCATGATTACAATACTGACTATCATTATCATTGCCATAATCACTATCATTGTTGTCATTATCATCATTCTCAGCACCATTATTATTATCATTATCATCATTATTATCATTATCATCATTAACATTATCATAAGCGTCATTCCTATCATTATCATCATTAGTATTTTTATCTTTAACATCATAATTAGTAGTATTTTCATCATTATCCTTATCATCATCATAATCATCCTTATCACCATCATTGATATCACCATCACCATTAACATCATAATCATCATCACCATAATCATCATTCTTATCATTATTACTTCTAAATATCATTATTATCATCTTCTATATTATCATTATTATTATCATATTATTATATCATCATATTATTATCATTATTATCATTATTATCATTATTTTTATCTTCTCCTTCGTTACGTCGACGTCTCAGCCAGAAGACGTGTCTCCGAACACCTCTGCATTGATGTCTTGTGACGTCACCCCCCTTTTAACCCCCTGACGAAACGATTCTTGCTCGACGATAACTTATCTTCGAAGTTTTTTTTTTTAAAGAATCAAAAGATCTGTGATTCTCTCTCTTTATTTTTTTATTTTTTTTTATTTTTTATTTTTATTTTTATTATTTTCATTTACTTATTTATTTATTTTTGGGTGGGGGGTGGGGGGTTGGTCATATCATAATGGGATTTCTTAATATATTAATCGTAATGCTGTGAGGATTATCATATTAGCTAGAATGATAAAAAAAAGATGAATTGATAGAAACTTTTCGGTATTAAAAGGCGCGGATTATTCAGTAGTGCTTGTAGCTAATTAGTATACAAGCAACGGCATTTACAGAAGTCCTTTTACAAGCACTTAATCTCTCGGTACAACATCCCTGTGACATATGTTGCTTTTTATATATCCTTTTTTCCTAAAGGTTTTAATATCATTTTTTCTATTATTAAGTCGCTGGGAAATTTTTCTATTATTAACTTCCCTGTGACATATGTTGCTTTTTATATGCCTTTTTTTCCTAAAGGTTTTAATATCATTTTTTCTATTATTAAGTCGCTGGGAAATTTTTCTATTATTAACTTCCCTGTGACATATGTTGCTTTTTATATGCTTTTTTTTCCTAAAGGTTTTAATATCAATTTTTCTATTATTAAGTCGCTGGGAAATTTTTCTATTAATAACTTCCCTGTGACATATGTTGCTTTTTATATGCCTTTTTTCCTAAAGGTTTTAATATAAATATTTCTATCATTAAGTCTAAACTAAATGTCTAAACTTAACTCAACACGGAAATAGGAAGACAGCTGATTGGTTCGTTATTTCCGGGTTACGTAAGAGTGATTAAGAGATTAATGTTGATGATGAATTGTAATAAGGGATAGGGTGATGGTGATTGATGATATTGATGATTATTATGGTGTAAATGATGAGGATAATGATGAAGATGGTAATAACAATAATAATGAGGATGATATTAATACTGATGATAGGGATAGTAATGATAATGACATAGATAATGATAATGGTAATGATTCGAATGGTAATGATAGCAAAAATGATGTTGATAATAATGATCACAATAATAATGATGATGACAAAATAGTAATCGCAGTAATAAGGATAATGATGATAACAACAATTACAACAACGTTGATAAAGACGATAGTGACAATGATAATGATAACTACTACTACTAATGATTAAGTTAATTATAATGATAATGAGAGTAATAATAATGATGACAATAATAATGATAAGGATAATGATGACAATGATAATAATGATAATATAAATAATAATAATAATAATAATAATAATGATAATAATAATGATAATAATAATAATGATAATGATAATAACAATGATGGTGGTAATCATGATAGTGACTGTAATTATAATAACAATTGAAGTAATGGTTATAACATCAACAAAGACAATTTCAACCATTATCATAATGGGGATGATAATGATAATGACAATTATGATAACAATAATCAAAATATGAATGATAGTTTTGATAATACTGATAATGACGATAATGCTGGTTATGATGATAAAGAAAATTATGATGATAATGAAAGTAATGATAATGATAACATTAGATAACAATAATTATGTAAAAACCAACAATAACTGTAACGATAATAATGAAAATATCAATTGCCATAATTTAAGTAGTAATGATAATGGGGTTAATGATAATGACGATGATTAATGATTATTATGCTGATTAGCAACTTTAAGCATTTTCAATATTGTTATCATTAGGATCATCATTATCATCTTTAAGATTCTTCTTCTTTCTCTTCTTCTTCATTTACTTCTTCATCATCTTCTTCTTCTGTTTTTTTTTTATCTTCATCTTCCCCTTATTCTTCCTCTTATTCTTCCTATTCTCATTCTTCTTTTCCTTCTCCTTCCTCTCTCTCCTCCTCCTTTTCTTCTTCCTCTTCCACCAATCACCGATGATAACGATAATGTTAAAATTATTAGTGATAACTATAATGAAAAAAAATATTTAAAAGAATAATGATGATGATGAAAATATCTGATGATGTGATGATTATGATGATGATGAAATAGCCATATGAATGATATTAAGGATAG
>BOPN01002015.1:220000-222500 GCA_017312705.2 Penaeus japonicus | reverse complement strand
GAGAGAGAGAGAGAGAGAGAGAGAGAGAGAGAGAGAGAGAGAGAGAGAGAGAGAGAGAGAGAGAGAGAACGAGTAGAATTCCCAACAGAAATTTCCCTTTGTTGCGAGGAATAACGGGAAACGGAAAGACACAAAGGCCCAAACAACGCGACGTACAAAAGTATTTTCGTCTTTTTTTTTCCTTTCTCTCTCTCTCTCTTTCTTCTCTCCCTCCCTCCCTCTCTCTCTCTCTCTCTCTCTCTCTCTCTTTCTCTCGTGCTCTCTTTCTCTCGTGCTCTCTCTCCCCCTCTCTCTCTTTTTCTCTCTCTCTCTGTCTCTCTTCGTCTCTTTCTCTCTCTCTCTCACTCTCTCTCTTTCTCTCTCTCTCTCTTCGTCTCTCTCTCTCTCTTTAACGAATGGAGAAAGCTACATATCAGATAGTAAAGAGTCACTATAAAAAATCACGCAGAAAATATAGACAGACCATAAAAAAAATCGTAAAGTAAATTTATTCCAAGAGGAAACCGCAAAGGCTAACCGGTTTCATCTTATGTGACATTAGAGGCAGAGTTTAGACTAAAGTTACATATTAAAGGCTCTTTGCTAGTTATACCTGCCACTCGAACTTACGGAAGGTCTTAAAAGTCACCCGTGGACCAATTTCTCATATCGTGAACAAGGTTACATTTAGTAGTGCAATACTTAGATTGCAAGGAACAAATTATAGTTTAAGAAGTAAAAGCTCCTTGGGGGAGGATCTGTAAAGGTAGCGAGACGTTATAGAAATTGGGGGTAATTTGGAGATGATTGAAGCTTTCTTCGTGATTGTGGGGTTGAAGGGACTCCTCCCCCCTTCCCCCCCTCCTCTTCCCTCAACCCCTGGCGTGTTGCCCCTCCTCTGCGCACTTTCATAGACGCCCCTACTATCCCTTCTCGCCTTCTCTACGACCTATTAATCTTACCCTCTCCTTGCATCCCTCCCTCTCCTTCTACTCTTCCTCTTCTCTCTCTTGCCATTTATCCTTCTTCTCCCTCCCCTCTGCTCTCCCGAGCTCTCCCTTCTTTCCCTTTCCCTCCTACCCCTCCTTTTCCTTTCGTTCCCTTTCCCTCCTACCCCTCCTTTTCCCGTCTTTCCCTTTCCTTCCTACTCATCCTCCCCCTCTCTTCTCCCTTTCAACCTACCCCCTTTCTATCTTCCTCCTTCCTTTTTTCCCATCCACTTCCATCCTCTCCCTCCTCACCTCATCCTTTCCTTTTCCCCCTCCTCTCCCACCCTTCCCCATCTTTCCCCCCTACTCCCTCTTTTCTAACCACTACCCTCCCTTCCCTTCTACCCCAACCTACCCTCCTTCCCCTCCCTTCTCTCCCCCTTCCCTTAATAACCCTCCTCCCTCTCCTCTCCCTCTTCCCTTCCCTCTAACCCCCTTCTTCCCTTCTGCATCCCTCCCCTATCACTACTTTCCCTTCCCTCTTACTTTCCCCCCTCCTCCATCAATACCCTCCCTTCCCTCCTCCCTCCCCTCCCCCTTTCCTTTCCATCTACCCGTCCCTTCCTTCCTACCCCCCCTCCTCCACCTCCCGTCCTTTCCCTTCTACCCCTCCCCGCCCTTCCTCCCTCCTGTCCCCCTCCACCTCCCCACCCTTCCCACCTCCCCTCCCCTCCCTTCTACCCCCTCCACCTCCTACCCCCTCCCTTCCCTTCCCACCCTCCTCCCCCTTCCCACCCCCCCTCCCTTCCCTCCCCCTCCCCTCCCTTCCCACCTCCACCTCCCTTCCACCTCCCCACCCTTCCCTCCTCCACCACCTCCCCACCTACCCCACCCTTCCCACCACCTCCACCTCCTCCACCTCCCCTCCTCCCTATTCCCCCTCCCCCACAATTACCATTCCAAAGAGGCCGCAGTACGAGTCCCCAAGAGCGGCCAGCAGCCTCGGACGTCGGCGTGGCTGAAATACCCCGGCTTGCCCTGGACAAACCGGCGGCGACTGGAGGCTTGCCAAGCGTCTGCTACTGAACACTCAAATATGCTACGGCCCTCACGCCACCTGCTGCGACCCGCTCCTCCGCCACCTCCTTCTGCTGATGCTACTGCTACTGATGCTGCTGATGCTTCTTCTTCTTCTGCTATCGTCGTCCGAGCGCCTGTCCGCCTGCCCGCCCGCCCACTCGCTCGCCTGTCTGCACGCCCGCCCGTACGCGCGTCTCGTCTCGTTCTCTCGTGATTAGGTCGCGGGTTGACATGAACCGCGCGACGCGACGCAACCGCACGACCGTCCGTCCCGTCCGGTCGACTGGGATACGGGAGTCGTCGCTTCCAACTCCCCCCCCCCCTCTCCCTTACCCTTTGAGAATCGTCGCCCCGCCCCCCCCTTCCCCCTTCGCTCCCTATACCCATCCCTCGGGAAACTTCTTTTCCTCGTTCTGTCTTCGAGAGAGCGTTGAGGTGTCTGTCATGTCATGTCATGTCATGTCATGTCATGCAATGCAATACGTGTGCAATACGTCTATGGGTATAGTTTC
>BOPN01002015.1:212500-215000 GCA_017312705.2 Penaeus japonicus | reverse complement strand
AAAATGGATGATTGATAACCTGTGCAAAGGCATAATACACATAATAAAAATCATGAATGTTTTTTCTCTTATTTTGCAAAAAGGGGATCAGTAGGTAAACAGAAACTAATGGATATTTTACATAAAAAACAACAGAGAGATGACAGAATAGAAGATAGACAGGGAGACAAAAGCAAAAGAAAGAAAAAAGAAAAAAAAAAGAAAAAGGAGAAGAAAAAACGAACATCATAATTAGCTAATTCTCTCAACCTTGAATTATTAACTTTGGATGGTCGGCTATGGCATATTAAATTACCCAACGTATTGAGTGTCACATTTGATCCTTACTTGACTTTTCAGATAAACCTTCTAGATGAATCCCAGCATCAATTGTACAAAAATCAAGTCCGTGTCGCAGATGCTATAAATGTTGTGCCTATGACACTGCTGTTCTCAGGTTATTTTTTTTTTTTTTTTTTTTTCTTTTTTATTCTGCCAAATTTTGAATGCTGTTTAATGTCTAGATATCTGGAGACAATTGTCATCTTCAGCTGCTTGAAAGGGCATTCAACTCACCTGAATTATTGCTACCCAATTTAACTCTTAATCTAATCCTTCGACATCCGATTGGCTCCTAAGGAATTATGTATAAGACATATAATAATGTTGAGAAATTTTCCGGCGATGATGGATTGTTCTCTGATACCTGTACATCATCGTGCCCGTTGTTTTTCCATATACTTTCTTCCGGTTGTTATTAAGTTCAGCACTTTCCTCTTCCTTATTTTGACTAATATGGCGCTTTCCTCTCCCTGATTTTAACGAGAAGGGCACTTTTATACTCCTGATTTCGGCTAATCAACACATTTACATCTCTAGTATTTGCTTTATTTCCTTAACTTTGAATAAAAGATGTGTTTTGACATGAGGAGGAAAAAGAGGAAAGGACTCACATACGCCCCCCCCCCCTTTTACCTTCTGTGTACCACCCGGTCGTACCGTGTGAGAGAGAGAGAGAGAGAGAGAGAGAGAGAGAGAGAGAGAGAGAGAGAGAGAGAGAGAGAGAGAGAGAGAGAGAGAGAGAGAGAGAGAGAGAGAGAGAGAGAGAGAGAGAGAGAGAGAGAGAGAGAGAGAGAGAGAGAGAGAGAGAGAGAGAGAGAGAGAGAGAGAGAGAGAAAGAGAGAAAGAGAGAGACAAGCAAACAGACCGACAGACATACAGAGATTTCAAATTCAAATTTAAAATACTTTATTCCATCAATCACAATGGTTATTCTTTTTTTTTGCATGTAAAGTATTTACACTGTATAATAATAGAACATAAACATAGACAATATAAAATACATGTGTAACAGAAATAGACAAAATACCGATTTTGACTAATGGTTCAACCGCCCCTTGTCATTGATAATCCAAATGTTCTTTCAATTTTGTTTTTAAATAATTTGGGTTCGACATATTTCTATGATGTTGTGGTAGATGGTTCCAGATCACTGGTCCACGGATCTGCACATTTCTTGTCCTGCATAACTGTACTTTGGTTGGACTTTTAATCTTTTTAGTATGTTTATGTGTGGTGTTATGTGGTCGAATTTATTCTTATTTACTATTGCTAATGTTGCAGAGAAGTCTTATAGCTTTTATTTTTATTTTTTATTTCTATCATTATTTATTATTATTATTATTATTTTTTTTTGTATTTGTCCTTTGTCTATTGATGTTAATAATCCTGAGAGCTAGTGTTCGTATGACAGTGATTCTTGTTTCTTAGGAATTTTGTCTTTAATGTGATTTATGTATATCGAAGTGATAATTACTCTCCTGTCAATGTTGTCAATATGTGTCTCAAAGGTCATGGAACTATATATGTGAACTCCTAGATTTTTGACTGAGGTGAGAGAGAGAGAGAGAGAGAGAGAGAGAGAGAGAGAGAGAGAGAGAGAGAGAGAGAGAGAGAGAGAGAGAGAGAGAGAGAGAAACGGGGAGAGAGAGAGAGAGAGAGAGAGAGAGAGAGAGAGAGAGAGAGAGAGAGAGAGAGAGAGAGAGAGAGAGAGAGAGAGAGAGAGAGAGAGAGAGAGAGAGAGAGAGAGAGAGAGAGAGAGGGAGAGAGAGGGAGAGAGAGAGAGAGAGAGAGAGAGAGAGAGAGAGAGAGAGAGAGAGAGAGAGAGAGAGAGAGAGAGAGAGAGAGAGAGAGAGAGAGAGAACGAGAGAGCGAGAGAGAGAGAGAGAGAGAGAGAGAGAGAGAGAGAGAGAGAGAGAGAGAGAGAGAGAGAGAGAGAGAGAGAGAGAGAGAGAGCTGAGAGAGGTTAAGAGGTGGCAAAGTTAGTAAGGGGAGGGGAGGGGAATGGGAGGAAGGGAGTAGGTGGGAAGTTAGAGAGAGAGAGGGGGAGGGGGGGGAAACGGAGGAGGGAGAGAGAGAGGGAAGTAGGAGAAGGGGGAAATGGGAAAAACATGTGAAGACCATCCTCATATCTGTAATTAAAAGTAGAATTAAAATAGAATTAAATAAATAAAAAATAAAA
>BOPN01002015.1:205000-207500 GCA_017312705.2 Penaeus japonicus | reverse complement strand
ATAGATAGAATTTCGACCAAGGGCAGAGGTTCAGTTCAGGAAAAGGAGACTCCCTGACTAAAAGGGCAATTTTGTTTCCCTGTTCGTGGCTAAAGAGGCACTGCTTTTCCCCCTAATTCTAACTTCAAGGGCGATTTTCATTCCCGGATTTTGATTAATAGGGCACTTTCCTTTCCCTGATTTTGACTAATATGGCACTTTCCTCTCCCTAATTTCAACGAGAAGGGCAATTTTCTTTTCCTGATTTCGGCTAAACAACACCTTTACATCTCTAATCTTTACTTTATTTCCTTAACTTTGAATAAAAGATATATTTTGACATGAGGAGGAAAAAGGGGAAAGGACTCACATACCCCCCCCCCCCCCCCTGTACCTTCTGTGTACCACCCGGTCATACCGGGAGGGAGAGAGAGAGAGAGAGAGAGAGAGAGAGAGAGAGAGAGAGAGAGAGAGAGAGAGAGAGAGAGAGAGAGAGAGAAGACAAGCAAACAGACAGACAGACAGAGATTTCAAATTCAAAATTAAAATACTTTATTCCATCAATCACAATGGTTATTCTTTTTACATGCAAAGTATTTACACTGCTTAATAATATAACATAAACATAGACAATATAAAATACATGTGTAGCAGAAATAGACAAAATACCGATTTTGACTAATGGTTCAACCGCCTCTTGTCATTGATAATCCAAATGTTCTTTCAATTTTGTTTTTAAATAATTTGGGTTCGACATATTTCTATGATGTTGTGGTAGATGGTTCCAGATCACTGGTCCACGGATCTGCACATTTCTTGTCCTGCATAACTGTACTTTGGTTGGACTTTTAATCTTTTTAGTATGTTTATGTGTGGTGTTATGTGGTCGAATTTATTCTTATTTACTATTGCTAATGTTGCAGAGAGGTCTTATAGCTTTTATTTTTATTTTTGATTTCTATCATTATTTTTTTTTGTTTTTATTTTTTTATATTTGTCCTTTGTCTATTGATGTTAATAATCCTGAGAGATCGCGTTTGTAAGACAGTGATTCTTGTTTCTGTAGGAATTTTGTCTTTAATGTGATTTATGTATATCAAAGTGATAATTACTCTCCTGTCAATGTTGTCAATATGTGTCTCAAAGGTCATGGATCTATATATGTGAACTCCTAGATTTTTGACTGAGGTGAGAGAGAGAGAGAGAGAGAGAGAGAGAGAGAGAGAGAGAGAGAGAGAGAGAGAGAGAGAGAGAGAGAGAGAGAGAGAGAGAGAGAGAGAGAGAGAGAGAGAGAGAGAGAGAGAGAGAGAGAGAGAGAGAGAGAGAGAGAGAGAGAGACAGAGAGAGATGAAAGAGGTTAAGAGGTGGTAAAGTTAGTAGGGGGAGGGGAGGGGAATGGGAGGAAGGGAGTGGGGGGAAGTTAGAGAGAGAAAGGGTGGGGGGGATGGGAGGAAGAGGAGAGGGAGGGAAGTAAGAGAAGGGGGAAACGGGACAGGGAAGAAGAGGGGTGAGAGGAGAAAGAGGGAAGATGAGGCTAGGAAAGGAGAGGGGGAAGGGGGAAAGAGGAGTTGGGGGTAAAGAAAAAATGAGAGAAATTGGAAGAGAGAGGAGACAGGGGGGGAGTGAGAAGACTGGAGAGAGAGAGAAGAGAAGAGAAGAGAAGAGAGAGAGAGAGAGAGAGAGAAGAGAAGAGAGAGAGAGAGAGAAAGAGAGAGAGAGAGAGAGAAAGCGAGAGCGAAAGTGTGTGTGTGTGTGTGTGTGTGTGTGTGTGAGAGAGAGAGAGAGAGAGAGAGAGAGAGAGAGAGAGAGAGAGAGAGAGAGAGAGAGAGAGAGAGAGAGAGAGAGAGAGAGAGAGAGAAAAGCGAAAGTGAGAGAGAGCGAAAGTGAAAGAGAGATAGAGACAGACAGAGAAAGAAAGAAAGAAAAAGAGAAAGAAAAAAAGAAAAATATCAATAAATAGATAGAAACAGAAAGAAAAATAGAAAAAAAGACAGAAAGAAGAAAGAAAGAAAGAGCAAGAGAAAGGGGGGGAGGGGAGGAAGTCCTGACAGTGAGGCATGGGGTGTCCAGGGAGCTCTGTCCAGCCTCCAGCGTGGAATTTCAGAAGCGACAAGACGAAAGGAGGGCGAGGGGCGGAGGACGCCTGCGTGGGAACATTTTGCCTCCTTCGGGATCCCTCCCCTCCCCCCTCCTTCCCTCGGTTCCTCCCTCCCTCCCTCGGTTCCTTCTTCCCTCCCTCGGTCACTCACTCCCTCCCTCCCTCCCTCGGTCACCTTCGGTCACTCCCTCCCTCCCTCTCTTCTTCTCTTCTTCCCTCCAGCCTACGCACTCTTCCTCGCTCCCTCCCTCATTCTCTCCCTTTCTTCCTCCCTTCTAAAAAAGTGGGATACAGAAGAGAAGAGATAGAAATTTATGAGAAGAAAGAGAGAAGGATAAGAGTGAATAAAAGAAGCGTATATTCGAAAACGAAAATAAAACAAAAAACAAACGAATCAAAGAAACAAACACACACACAAAAGAG
>BOPN01002015.1:190000-195000 GCA_017312705.2 Penaeus japonicus | reverse complement strand
CCAGGTGGTTGGTCGTAACAGAGCTCGGTGCGCGTGGCCCAGGCGAATGCAAGTCTGTGATTGACTGCTCCGCGACCTCGGAAAAAAACTCGTGGCATTCCATTAACGCGTCTGAGGATGTGCAACAAGTTGATTGAAGGGAATTAAGGCTTAATGCGAGCGCCTATGGAAGTCTGTGTGTCGAAGGCCTTCAAGCACATGCATGGTAATGTAAAGTAAACGCATATATTTGACCCCAAAGTTTTGAAACGGGACTTAACCTACGCAAGAGACAGCACTTCAAGTTACCGACGATGGTTCGACGGGAGACCGAGACTAATCCTTCTTAGATACAAAACGGTATAACGAAACAAAATGAATGTGGCTAAAGAAACAATACATTGATGCGAACGGAGTAGTGAGTGTGCGTAAATTATCAACGCATGGATACCAGCACCCGAGGACCCGCAGCAACGCTAGCAACAAAGACGTGTTGACGTAATAAGCTGCAATTATCTTCTCGAACTGACCTATAAACAATCCTGGTATTATTTTGATATCCGTAAATTCGTTGGTGAATTTCTCCGAGTGCGACAAGGGATTTTCGTCGGGAATAAGGAAGGAGAACCAGCAGCTGCGTGAGGCCGCTGACCGCGTCGCCGCTACGTCACCACAACTGCCATTATTTTGTCACCACATCTTTAACCTTTATTGACCGCATCTGCTTCCTTCCGTCACCACCACTGCGTCTTCTCATCTGCGTCCGGTCTTCCCTTTCATTGACGCTGTTTTTTTTTGCTCTGGCAACAGCGGCTCTAACTCTGACACGGGAATCTGACCAGGAGTGTGTCGTGCTACTACCATAGACTTTTGTCGCCGTGCTCGTAACTCCATCCCTCCCTGTCGCCACTGCGGCCTTGCGTCGCGGCGATAGAGTTTCGTCGCCACTCCATCCGCAGCGCCAGCGCCTCTTGTGACAGGTGTGTGGTCACGCCGTCCCTGTTGTGACCG
The DNA here is from genome assembly GCA_017312705.2 of Penaeus japonicus. Lineage (NCBI taxonomy): Eukaryota > Metazoa > Arthropoda > Malacostraca > Decapoda > Penaeidae > Penaeus > Penaeus japonicus. The sequence continues at coordinate 194,010 of BOPN01002015.1, read as the reverse complement.
CGGCGCCGAGGGTGGCCGGGCTGCGGCTGCGGCTGCGGCGTGGGAGCGAGTGTCGTCACCTGTCTCACCCGAAGACACTATCTCTCCTCGCGCATCGCCTAATCAGCTGACCCGGAGAGGAGGTCGTTAGTTTCGGGTGACTCTCCGCCGCTCCGGGATCGGGCCGTGGGATTCTTCCCTCCCTCGGCCGAGGCTTCTTCTCCTTCGGGGTCCCACTTATCAGATGGATGACTTGTCGTAGTGTCCCGTCCGTGCGGATCGTCATCTCCAGGACCCTGTGACTATAACCCCAGTGCCGCGTATGACTGTGACTCTCGCGACTCCATGAAAGCATGAGGAAACCCACAAGTGAGCGTGTTACCGACCTCGAGCGACCAAGGACACAGAAATAGACACGAGGTGCGAGCAAGCGAGCGAGCGAGCGAGCGAGCGCCGCATCCGGACGCCGCGACGCGCTTGCAGGAACGGCGGGCTGCGACAAGCGGCGCCAGGCCGAGAGCAGCGGCAAGTAAGGAACAGCCGCAGGCTAGGAGTTGCGGCAGCCTGCACACGGTGTGTTGTGGATGATGGCGGGAGTCATGTACCAGGGTTACGCCTCGTACCTGCAAGCCTACCAGCGGCACTCTAATCCCTACTGCCCCACCACACCTCTCGCCCTCAACCACTATGATAAGGTAATTATTGCGCGAGTGACCGTGTGGCGCCGAGCGATGAGGACTCGCCCCAGCCCAGCGCCTCGTCTCCAGCGAGAGGCGCCCGAGTGCAAAGCGAGCGCATAAGAAAGAGAGTAATTAGGGGCCCCGTCGGCGAGCGGGTCCTGTGCAAAGGGCCGACCCCGGGCAGCCGAGATCCTCAATTGGTTAACGTGCGCGTGCTATACCTAATGAACGCTTATTAAACTGTCAGCTCTAACTAATACGAGCGACGCCAGACTCATGTACGTAGTCTAATGGCTTGAGATGGATAGTTTCACCCCCATAGGCCAGTAATTAGACGTTAATTGCTCATCTCATTTGCATGTGACACAGAAATTAGGCGGATCTTGCACGGTGCGCTACCTGATGCAGGTTGCCCGAGGGTCTCTGGCCTGATACTGAGACAAGGGAAGATGTTACATGCATATTTAATCATTTAATGACTTCATTATTCTTTTTGATTATTTTGTCTGCATTGTGTTTACGCGTGCGATAGACTCATATCATCTATGAATATCACTAATTCGGGTTAGATCTAACAGGTTTCCTATCAGAACACAGTGAGATCGCGTGATCTTTGGCTAAATACAGAATAAAAAAAAGGAAAACACTGCATGCATAATTGATAATTCAAACGGTTAATTATTCTTGGGTTTAATCTAATCACCATCATATCCACATACACCATTTACTCTCACACGGTCTCTCACTATCACCAACACGGCTAAGATTTAACAAACGCATATCAGAACAACAAAAATACTTTTAAATATTACGATAGACTGATCTCTCTGGCTGGAGTTGATGGACGAGGCGAAGCATCTACGGTCACACTTTCCGACGTCTAAAGACATTCTTACATACTTGTGGCTAGACTGTATGATAGAAATATTCGGTGAGAATTGTATTAACCACCTTTTTTCTCGACGAACACAAACCGGCGTGTGAGAATTTGAAGAGAGAGGAAGATAATTGTTTATGTTTTTTTTTGTTTTTGTTTTTGTTTTGTTGTCTTGTGTTATGGTTGTTTCCATATGGGTTATCTCAAAGAGAGGGAAATATATATTGTTTTACTTATTTGCGCGGTATAATTATTTTTTTGGGGTTGGGTTTTCTTCTTGAATTATCGGTATACTGAAAAAATATACATACACAGAAATAATTTTCATATAGGAGAAACATACGAAATGAGCTTTTGTTTATTGACATATTGATATGAATTATTTTATATTCATAATTTTACCACAATGAGTTACCTACGAGAAGGAGAGAGACTGAAGAAACACACACACACACACACACACACACACACACACACACACACACACACACACACACACACATATATATATATATATATATATATATATATATATATATATATATGTATATATACATATATATATTCATATACACACACACATATAACCCATATTACATCTATTTCTTCACTAACTTTAAATACCAATACCTGAAAAAAAAAAAAAAATATATATCCAAATCGTCCCACAGACATTGTCTCTCTCTCTCTCTCACTCCCCCTTCTCTCTCTTTCTCCTCCCTCCTCCGCTTTCCGAAAAATGAGGTCAAGCAACACAATTGGATATAAACATCTCAAAAACACATTCTCGCCTTCAGCGTGTGTTGAAAGTCTACCAACATAAGAGAAGAAATGAGTTCTCTCCCGAGGATATGTTATGTTGCATGTTGGAAATGCAATAAGCTAAGGAAAGTCTGGTTTGCCATATTCGTTCATGGGAAATGTTTATGTCTAGGTAGATTATGGTTATCTATTTTATCTAAGGCTGGGATATGTTTATTCTAGATATGTCTAGTTAGATTATGGTTATCTATTTTATCTAAGGGTTTTATTATTGTCTTACTATGGGTATCTTCATTTGCATTCATCACTATGTGTGTCGTTATTGATATCATTATTAATATTATTATTACTTATATATATATATCTGCTGTTGTTATTGTTAGTCTTGTTTTCATCTTTGTTTTTATAATTTTTGTTCTAATTCTTATAATTTTTGTTTTTTATTCTTGTGACAGTTATTATTAATATTATTAGTGTAAAGATGATGATAATGTTAGAACTGTAGTGTTGATAATGATAATAACAATACACTAATGATGATAAAACATAATGATAATGATAAATGTGCTAATATTAATGATAATGATGATGATACTAACATTAATAGCAATAGTAATAATAATGATAATAATAATAGTACTAATAATGAGGATAATGATATGATGATAATCATAATGTTAATTTGAATGATGATGATAACAATAATGATAATGGTAACAATAATAAAAATAATAATAATAGTAATAATATTAGTAGCAATGAAAATATGATGATGATGGTTATAATGATAATAATGATAATAAATGTTATTGTTATCGTTTTTGCCATTGCTATTTTCATGATTATTATCATCATTATCATTATTATTGTCATGATTACTCTTATTCATTTTATTATTCAATGATGACAATTGTTATTACTAATATTACTATTATCATCATCATCATAATCATTACAACGATTATTATCATTATTGTTGTCATTATTATTTTCATTATTGCTATTATTACTATTATCATTATTGCAATTATCACTGTTGTTATCATTATTACCATTTTTATTGTTATTATTATTATTATTATTATTATCATTATTACTTTTATTATTATCATTGTTATTATCATCATCATCATTATTATTATCAATATTATCATTATCATTAATCTTATTCTTATCAATATTATCATTATCATTAATCTTATTCTTATCAATATTATCATTATCATTAATCTTATTCTTATCTTTATTAGTACTATCATCAACATTATTATCATTATCATTATCATTAATCTTATTCTTATCTTTATTAGTGCTATCATCAACATTATTATTATTATCATTGCCGTTATTATCATAATCATTATCATAATCATCATCATTATGATTATCATGATTATTTTTGTTACTATTATTATTTAACAATCATTATCATTGCCATCATCATCTTGTTATCAATATCATTATAATAATTAGCGTCACTATAATTATCATAATCATTACTATTACTAATAATCTTATCATTATCATCATCATTATTTTCATATCAATATTATCATTATTATCATTAATGTCATTATTATCATTACTATTATTGTTATCGTTACTGTTATTGTAATCATTGTGATTATCATAATTATTAATGTTATTACCATTATTATCATCATCATGACCATAATCGGCATCATTATCATCATCATTATTATCACCCTCTT
>BOPN01002015.1:177500-180000 GCA_017312705.2 Penaeus japonicus | reverse complement strand
CACCATCCCTCCACCATCCCTCCACCACCCCTCTCTCACCCCTCCAATCCCTCCACCACCCCTCCACCATCCACCAGGCCCTCACCATCCCTCAGTGAGCGGAGGGACCACCGTAGCGGCAGGTGTGAAGTGACGCCTCGACATCCAGTCTCGGGGAAATAGCCTCTAGATGGCTCATGTATCTGAACGGGCATCTTATCTCCTTAATTAACCAAGTCTAGCACGGCTGCCGCTTAATTAGAATCCAAAGAACGGCGGTCGGGGTGGAGAGAGGGGGGGAGGAGGAGGGGGAGGGGGAGGCGGGAGGAGGGGGTGGTGGAGGGGTTGGGGTTGGGTAAGGGGAGGAGGGGGAGGGAGAGAGGAGGGGTGGGTGGGGTGGGGTGAGGTAGGGATTAAGAGGAGGAGTAAGGGGGAGGGAGGAGGGAGAGGGAGGGAGGGTTGGAAGAGATGAGAGGAAGAGGGATGAGAGGAAGAGGGATGAGAAAAAGAGGGGAACAGAGGGAAGGGGAAGAGGGTAGGGGGGACTTACGGAAAAAACAAACAAACAAAAAAACGATCTTATGTCCCTTTGACCGAAGGGCCAAAAGGTGGAAGAGGAGGAGGAGGAAGAAGAGGAGGGAACAAACTAAATGGATAAGGAGGTGAGGGATGGGGGAGGAAGGAAGGGGTAGTAGGTAGTAGGGACAAGGGAGGGGTATGTGTGGTAGTGGTAGTAGGGGGAGGGGGGGGGGGGGTTAGAAATTCCTCCTACTTGGCTTCAGCAAATGTAAGCGTTATTCCAACTGTGCTTAAGGGCGGGTGCTGAGGAGCCTTTTATATTCATTCCTGAGTTATCGGAATGTTAATTACTGCGGTGTTTTCGAACTGCTCTCGAGGAGGACGTTTTCATATCCCCCCTCCTCACCCCCTCACTCCCTTTCCCCCTATCTACTCCCTTCCCTCTCTCCTTTCTCACCCCTTCACCCCCTTCTTCTATCTACTCCATCCCCTTTTCCCTTTCTCACCCTTCACCCCTTTCTCCTATCTGCTCCCTCCCTTTCTCACCCTTCACCCCCTTCATCACCCGTCACCCTTTTCCTATCTACTCCCTCCCTCTCTCTCTTTCTCCTTCTGACCCTCCCCTATCTCCTCTTCGCTCCTTCTCCTTCCCCTCACTTTCCACTTCCCATTCCCTCCCTTTTATTCTTCTTCCCCTCCCTGTCTCCTTTTCCTTCCCTTTCCCTCCATTCCCATCCCTTTCCCTCTCCTCCCCTTCCCATCCTTCTCCCTCTCCTCCCTTTCCCTCCCCTCCCATCGCCATTCCCCTTCTATCTCCCCTCCCTTCCTCTCTCACCCTTCCCTTCCTCTCCCTCCCCTCCCTTCATCCTACCCTTCCCTCCAAACCTAAGTGTCCTTTGTACCTCACTGTATGAATGGATTCTGATCACATGAGGGGATCTAGATGGTGTTAATAAGGTATGGTGTTATTAAGGTATGGTGTCTATCAGTGCCACTTTTTTTATAACTCTGTTGAGTCTATGGTGACAGGATATTCAAAGAGAAGATTGGGACGACGTATCTAATAGGCCGTGTTTTTTTTAATGGTTTTATATTTTACTTCTTTGTATGAAAGACTTGCAGGGAACTTTTATTGTTGAAGTTGAAACAAAATATTCAGTCGATATAATGTTTATTCCGTATGTATTTGCCTTTAAAATAGATATTGTAATTGTTTCGAAGAAGTGGAAGAAAAATACGGAAATTATTTTTTCTGTTTTCAATTTTTTTGTATATGTGAAAAAATGTGAACAAAATTATCTGTCCTTTCATGTCGCTATGTTCTGATGATATCAATAACAGAAATTATGATAACACTTATGATAATCATGATGATAGATAATCACGATAAAAAAAAACACAATGACAATAAATACCAACACACAGAACCCCCTCCCCCCCCCGCAAAAAAAGAAAATAAGAACGAAAGATTAAAAAAAAACAAAAAACGAAAGAAACGAAAAAAAAAAAAATTAAATAAACGAAATTCCAAACAAGAAACACACCTACATCACAAACCACACCCAGAACAAGCTAGAACACCATACCACCATAACACCAGTCAATAGAAACATCCCATTTAGCTCTTAGTCAATCCTTCAGAGACACCACACACTGTGTAGACATTTCCAACAGGATATAGTGTCAATCGTCAAGCTTAATTGGGGGCTTGTTAACGACCTATTATACAATGATTAGGGGATGTCTTGGTTAATGATGTATTTACTAATTGACACTTAGATACTTAACTATTGCTAATTATGGTTGGGCTAAATGCAGTTGTTAGTACGACTAATTAATGTACTGGTTTAGAAAGTGTTCAGTTTACTACTGTTTATGCTAATTAATGAAGCGTTGAATACACTCGTTAATCATATACTGTATGTATTATGCAACAAAGTGTTTTATAAAGATGGTTAACGAGACGTGGACTAATGAAGGAAGTGTTTCGGTGACTAATGAT
>BOPN01002015.1:157500-172500 GCA_017312705.2 Penaeus japonicus | reverse complement strand
TCCTTTTCCAACTAATTCCAACCCTTCTTTTCCAACCAATTTCAACCCTCCATCTCCAACCAAATCCAACCCTTTTATTCCAACCAATTCCAACCAACTCAAACCCTCCTTTTCCAACCAACTCAAACCCTTCTATTCCAACCAATGCTAACCCTCCTTTTCCACCCAATTCCAACCAACTCAAACCCTTCTTTTCCACAATTCCAACGCTCCTTTTCCAACCAACTTCAACCCTCCTTTTCCACCCAATTCCAACCAATTCCAACGCTTTTCCAACCAATTCCAACCCTCCTTTTTCAACCAATTCCAACCCTCATTTTCCACCCAATTCCAACCCTTCTATTCCAACCAACTCAACCCTTCTATTCCTCACAGGGCGAACAACATGCCGATGCCCACTACATCTCTGCGAACTGCGTCGTCCTCACGTACTTCAGCGGTGATCTGGCCACGGCTGTCGACGAGCACTTCTCGCGAGCCCTCACGCAGTCCTTTAGCAAGTCCACCAAAGGTAAGTTGGTTCCTTCTTCCCTCTCTGAAGGGCGTTTTGGTGGTGGTCGTCTGGTCGTCTGGTGTCTTGTTTGTGTCCTCTTTGAGTCGTGTTCTTTTATTCTTGTTTGTGTCCTCTTTGAGTGTTCTTTTGTCTTGTTTGTGTCCTCTTTGAGTGAGTCTTTTGTCTTTTTTGTGTCCTCTTTGAGTGGTGTCTTTTGTCTTGTTTGTGTCCTCTTTGAGTGGTGTCTTCTGTTTGTGTCCTCTTTGAGTGGTGTCTTTGTCTGGGTCGTTTCTGAGTGGTGTCTTTTGTCTTGTGTTATGTCTGTATCCCAGAAAGATAGCTCTTTGTTTTGAAGCTTTATGTCTTCATCGGAAATTTATTGCCAAACTTCTGGCGCTGTATCAGTATCACACGTGAAGTTATTTCAATATTTCAAAATGCGATCACGATATTACCAATATGTATCATATCACTATCTCTATCACTATCATCTATCTCTATCACTATAATCTATCATGAGACTATTACCAACCCTACTCTTCATTAAACTAAACTATCTGAACGATCATTTACCAAACTCTACCTATTACCATTGTTCATTATTGAACTATTAGCAGGTAGAAGTAACCCGTACAGTTCCCAGGACGACGGCCGTTCATAACATTGGATTACCTGTTCCGCTTAATGACTTCATTACATTACCTGCTCGACCTGTGGAAACCCTGTGCGTGTGCTTGTTTGCTGTTTTATTTACTCGATAGAAAGGTCTGGAGTTCATTTAGGAGGAGGAAAAGTGATGATGGGGGATGGTGGTGTTGGTGATGGGGATGATGGTGATGGTGATGATGATGTTGGGGATGATGATGGAGATGGTGATGGGATAATGACGATGACGATGATGATAATGATGATAATGATGTGATGATGGTGATGATGAAAGGAAATAAGGAAGAAAGATAAAAATAAATCAGAAAAATGAAATAAAAATCTGATAGCTTCCTAGTCATCTATTCATCCTCTCCCTTCCTTTCTCACCCTTCTCTCTTTCTCTCTCTACCTATTAAGCAACACCCCCTCCTCTCTCTTTCCCTATCACCCCCACCCTCCCTATTAACCCTCCAACGGTAGGGGTTAAATCACTTCCCCACCCCCTTCCCTCCTTTCTCCCTCTCCCTCCCTCTTTCTCTCTCACTCTCTTTTTATATATCTCCATCTCTCCCTCTGCCTCTTCCCCTCCCCCTCCCTCTCCCTTCCCCCCCTCCCCCTCCCCCTCTCCCTCTTCCTCCCCCTCCCTCCCCCTCCCTCTGCCTCCCCCTCCCCCTCCCTCTCTCTCTCTCTCCCTCCCTCCCTTCCGCCCTCCTATTTCCCACAACAATGGAGATTACAATCTGCCTCTCTAAATGGGATTTACTCGCACCGAATCACCGAGAGGATTAGGGAAGCGGCGGAGTTCATAATCCAGTGTTGATTAGCTGGACATTACCTGTGTGATTGGGGGCGCGTGCCGGGGAATATTGCCTGGAAAGAGTGGGGGGGGGGGATGAAGAGGGGAGGAGGAGGAATAGGGGGGTGGAATAGGGGGATGATGGAGGGAGGTGTAATAGGGGGAGGAGGGAGGCGGGAGGGTGGAGGAGGGGAAGGGGGAGGAAGCAGGGGGAGGGGGGAGGGAGGGGGGAGAGGGGAGGTAGGGAGGGAGGGAGGGAGGGAAGGTAGGTAGGTGGGTGGGTGGGTGGATGGGTGTTTAGGACGGAGGGAGGGAGGAAGGGAGGAAAAATAGGCAGAGGAGGAGGAATGGAAAAGTAGGAAGGAGGAGAGGAGATAGGAAGGAGGGAAGAGAAGAAAAAAAGGAGATGAGAAGAGATATAAAGGAAGAGGAAGATGCAATAGGAAAGAGAAGGGAAGGGATAAAAAAAGAAGGGAGATGGAGATAGGAGGGAAGAGAGAGACAGAAGGAGACAGAAGGAAAGAGGGAGGGGGGGGGGTCTGGCTACAGGGGGAAGTGCTTTGGGGAATGACGAGGGGAGTGGATTAAGAAACGAATGACCAGGCGTGGGAAGAAAGAGGTGGAAGGGGGAGGGGGGGAGGGGAAGGGGAGGGGGAAGGGGAGGGTGGAAAGGAGGAAGGAGGGGGAGAGATAGATATAGATATAGATTTAGATTTATAGACAGAGATAGATAGATAGAGGTAGAGAGAGAGTGATAGATAGATAGATAGAGAGGTAGAGAGAAAGAGAAAGAGTGAAAGAGAAAGATAAAAAAGAAAGAAAGAAAAAAAACAAAAGAAAGAGAGTAAGAAAGATAAAAGATAAAGAAAGAAAAAAGAAAGAAAGAAAATAAGAAAGAGAAAGCAAATATCGCTCTAAATTTCGATTAGAATAAAAAAAAGTGAATCAATAAAGATAATACGATTATGGATAGAAAAAAATCACCTTTATTAAAACGACGAAGGAATATACCGGAATCAGAGGAGGGGGGGGAGAAGGGGAGGAAAGGGGGGGGGGGCGTTGCTAAGACAGAGCCCAGAAACTTCATTAGAAGCGTGGATGTTTATTTGTCTCTGTCTATCTATGTATATCAGTCTATCTACTCATTTATATGTCTGTTTATCTAACTATCAATCTGTCTATCTACCTATTCATATGTTCATATCTGTCTACCTATCAATTTTTCTATCTGTCAATATAAATATGTATATATATACATATATATAAGTATATATATACATATATATATAGATAGATAGATAGAGAGATATATATAAATATATATATATATGTATATATCTGGTTATTAATTTCTATATGCCTTTCTGGCTATCACTATATCCCATTATCTGTCTAATCATCTCAGTATCTCTAACTATCTATATATCCATCTAATATATATATACTTGCCTATGGCCCTGTCTATCTACCTTTTTGCCCATCTATTTATCAATCAGCCTATCTTTCTACATAACAACCTAACTATTTGAATACATACTTCCATTTATCTATTCATCCATCCATCCAACTATCCATCCATCCACCCACCCACCCATCCATCCATCCATCCATCCACCTACCAACCACACACCCACCCATCCATCCACCCATCCATCTATCCATCCACCCACCCACCTTCCCACCCACCCACCCATCCATCCATCCACCCATCCATCTACCCATCCACCCACCCACCTATCCACCCACCCACCCACCCACCCACCTATCCACCCACCCACCCACCCATAATCCATCCACCCATCCATCCATCCACCCATCTATTTACCCATCTATCTATCACTAGAAGGGAATTTATGAAACATAGAAATCGGAAACTATCAAACACAGAGACCAGAAGAAAGGGGTAACTATGGTAGAATTACTCGGACGAAGGAATTATGGTTATTAAACGTACGAGTAGGGGCGAGAATGCGAAGAGAGACGTAATAAGATGGAATGATTAAGAAGAGAAGAAGAAGAAGATAAAAAAGCAATAAGAACTACAACAGGCGAACGAGGGGAATGGAGAAACACTGGGAAAGGAGGAAGGGTCGTACGGATAAAAGATGGGAAGAGAGAGGGAGGGAGAGAGGGAAGGAGAGGGAGGATGAGGGAGGGAGAGAGAAAGAGAGAGACAGAAATAAAAGATCGAGATATGAGAGAGAGCGAGAGAGAGAGAAGAGGATGGTGAGAAGACAAAGACAAACACATTAACAACAAACAAACAAACAAACAAACAAAAAACGAAATAAAATAAAACAAAGAAAAAGTAGTCAAAAAAAAAATAAATAAATAAATAAATAAAATCGAAAACACACAATTCCCACACCATCCACAACCCATCACAGCGTTTCCTCTCTTTCTTCATCCATCTTTCTTCTCAACCCCATCCTTTTCTATCCACACACCCCCCTTCCTCTCTCTCCCCCCCTCTATCCACCTCCAACCCCCAACCCTCCCCCCCTCCCCCCTAACCCCCCCTCACACACACACACATGGGGGTTCCTTAGGAGTTGGTCGTTGACACTTGTAGATTTACGGCCATAAGAAAAGGACTTGGAATCTCCTGTGTATTCGACGGCCAAGCTTTCGAGTTTGTGATCGGAGCCTTTTATGTGTTGCTGTTGGCGGTGGGGATTCGTGTTGTTGTTATTATTTTTGTTATTAAAATGTTGTTATTATTATTATTATTATTATTATTATTATTATTATATTATTATTATTATTATCATTATTATTATTGTGATTTTATTATACTCATTATTCTTATTACTATTATTATCATTATTATTATCGTTGTTATCATTATCGTTATTATTATTGTTATTATTATAATAATAATAATGATAATAATAATAATGATAATAATCATTATTATTGTTATTATAATAATAATCATTATTATTATTATTATTATTATTATTATTATTATCTTTATTATTGTTATTGTATTATTATCGTTATCATCTTTATCATCATAATTTATGTTATTATTGTTATCATTATTACTATTCTTGTTATTACTATTATCATTACAATTATCATTATCTCATTATTATGACTAGTATTTTTATAAATGTCATTACTATCATTATTGTTACTATAATTTTCATTATCATAACCTCTAATTATATCATAGATATTGTATTGATTATCATTAATACCATTATCATTGTTATCAATTGTATTATTAATATTATTGATGTTATTATCAATGTTATAATAATGATAATAAGAATAATGATGATTGTAATTATTATAGAGATTATGATATCAATGATTATGGTAATGATAATGATGCTAATGGTAATGATACTGATTGATGATAATGATAATCATTATCACCATAGTAATTACCATTATTGTTATCATCAAATTCACCAACATTATCCTTTTTTCATTATCATTTCATTATCATTTTTCCCTATCTTTTTATTATTTTATCTATGTGCATTCGGGTGCTTGCTATTTTTTGCATTTGCTTGACTTTTTATGTTTGATTTAATTGTTCATTTACTGTTATATTGTTATTGTTATCATTACTCCTACATGTATGATAATCGTTATCATGCGTATGGCCTCCCACACACGAAACACCACACGAAATATATATATCTTTATCTCGCTTCATGTCCCACCATCATATAGTCATAATAACAATCCTTATTTATTCACACTTTCATTAATATCATATCTTATCATTTTCTTCCATTGGGGGAGGGGGAGGATTGAAGGGGGGAAGGGGGATAAGATCTTTCTATATTTGGCCAGGACGTCCCGATAAGAAGATTCATGAGAAATACATCATCTAAAGCAAGGATTTTGGGGGGAAGGGGGAAGGGGGGTAGTGTATATCCTGGAGTGGGGAGGTAGATGAATAGAAGGGGTAGGGGGAGGGGGGTAGTATATATCCTGGGGTAGGGAGGTGGATGAGGAGAAGGGGTAGGGGGGAGGGGGGTAGTATATATCCTGGGATATGGAGATGGATGAGTAGAAGGGACAGGGGGGAGGGGGGTAGTATATATCCTGGGGTGGGGAGGTGGATGAGTAGGAGTAGAAGGGTAAGGGGGTACAGGATACAGGTAGGGGGGGGGGGGGGACAAGAGAGCAGGAGGAACAGACAAGGGGAGGGAGGGATAGAGGGGGAGGAAGGAGCTGGAGAACCCTCGAGGTTTGGGTACCGGTAGATAAGAGCGGTTTTACTACCTTATAATTTGGAAACGTAGCATTTACGGGCGTGCTTCTGATAGTTTATGTAAGCCTAAATCTTGTCCGCGAACGGGGTGGCATCAAATGCTCACTCACCAAGGGAGAGCCCCGGCTTTTATGGCTCTCCACGCAGACTTGTTTTCCCCGGATTAAACGATGTCTTATTTTATTCTAATGTTTCAACTTCTACGAGATTCACCCCTCGATCGGATCTTTTTTTTCTCTCTCTGTCTTTCTTTTTTTTCTTGTTATTTTTCTTTCTCTTTTTTTTTTTTTCATTCGGTAACTCTTTTTTATTCTTTTTTTTTTCTCTTTCTCTTTCTCTCTCTCTCTCTCTCTCTCTCTCTCTCTTTCTCTTTCTGTCTCTCTGTCTCTCTCCCTCTCCTTCTCCTTCTCCCTCTCCCTCTCCCTCTCTCTCTCCTCTCCCTCTCCCCCTCCCTCCCTCTCTTTATCTTTTTTTTTTATCTTTCTCTTTCTCTTACGCTGAAGCTATAGCGACAGAGTGAAATATGTTCGGATGAAATGTTTTGATGTTCTTAGATGAATAAAGATGGTAGATAAGTAGGTAGGTAGGTAGATAGGTAGATAAGTAGGTAGGTAGGTAAGTAGGTAAGTAGGTAGGTAAGTAGGTAGGTAAGTAGGTAGGTAGGTAAGTAGGTAAGTAGGTAGGTAAGTAGGTAGGTAAGTAGGTAGGTGGGTAGCGATGGAGGAAAGACAAAGAGACAGAGGGAAAGACAGAGATAGAGACAGAGACAGAAACAGAGACAGAAACAAAGACAAAAACAAAGATGAAGACAGAGACAGAGACAAAAAAACAACAAAATATATGAGCGAAAGGGAGAAAGATAAAAGCAAAAGGAAAGGGAGCAAAGACAGGGTGGGAAAGGGAATGTGAAAGTGTTCTCTCTCGTTGACTCTTGCATCCAAGGGACACGAAAGTAGGTTAGAAATGGGAAAGGTAAATTAGCCAAGGTAAGGAAGGGATAAACAGTGTGAATATAAGAAAAAACGTGAATGAAAGAGGGAATAGAAGTGGAAGAGGGAGGTAGAAGGAAGGTTGAAAAAGAGAGGATCAGGGAAGAGAGAGAGAGAGTTAGAGAGAGAGAGAGAGAGAGAGAGAGAGAGAGAGAGAGAGAGAGAGAGGAAAGGGTTAGTTATGTAGGGAGGGTGGGAGAGGGAGAGGGTAAGGGTGAGGCAGACACAAACAGACGCAGACACAGACAGACAAAAACGAAGATAAAAAATATGGTCAGAAATAATTGCAAAAATATATTTACCACTGGTTGAGAAAGAGAAGAAAAACAAGAATAGAGGACGAGAATGATGTGACAGAGAGAGAAGAAAAAAGAAAAAGAGAGAGAGATATGAATGAGATATGAAGCGTGAGACGAAAAGTGAATATATAATAAATCGAAAAATAAAATAAGATAAAATATAATTGCAAGAGACAAAGAGACGAAAAGGGAGAAAACAAAATATGAGATTAAATAGCGGTAAAGAAACTATCAACACAAACAACAAAACTTACATATAAAGATACCGAAAAAAACAACAACGAAGAGACAAACTACGCAATAAACAGAACATAAACACAATAAACAGAAAAAGTAAAGAGGAAAAGGAAGAAAAATAAGTAACATGAATAAAAAAATAATCACGCACACACACACACACACACACACACACACACATATACCTACATACATACATACATATACACACACATATATACATATACATACACACACACAAAGAAGAATAAAATTGAAATACACAGACGAGCGCACGCAAGCATAAAAGGGAAGGCTGGGTAGCAAGGAGAGAGAAAGCTGGTCACTAAGTTTAGTTATCGTCAGCCTGCGCTACCTTATATGGAGAATGATACATATCTTATCAGCGATATCGCTTCTTTGACCAAACACTTGACGGCGGCAGTCCAGGCTTCAAAGGAAATCTCTCTGCTTGTCTGTCTGTCTGTTTTTTGTATCTCCTGTTTCTCTCTCTTTCTGCCTCCGTTTGTCTGCATGGTTGTCGCTTTATGTGTTTGGCTGTCTGCCTCTCTCTTTTTTATATTTTTTTTCTCTCCGTCTTTTTCTTTCTATTTTCTCTCTCTTTCTTTCTCTTTCTTTTTTTTTCTTTCTCTCTCTCTCTCTCTCTCTCTCTTTCTCTTCTTCTCTCTCCCTTAACAAAAAAAACTAAAGATTAAATAGTTAAAACAAAACTCCCCGAGACCAACTTTAAATAATGATTTTATCCGTTATATCTTTATAAGATGGAAATTGCAACAGTATACAATATATTGCATTGAGTCACTCTCAAAATATCTGATAACGAGAGTCAATTAAGAGCAGTATTTGTGGCAACATACATCAGTATTATCAAAATTAGTATAAATTGCGTATCTATTTTGTATCTGCTAAGTACCGGTCTACAAAGAAGTTTTCAAGCGCGGCTAAGTGTGAGAGTAAGTGTTCATTCATGTTCTCCGGAGCCATTCATGATCCGACACCAACCTCGACGACGCACGGACAAACTGAGCTTAGACGTTTAGACGCCGCGAGCCCTCCGCGTCGCCGCTGTTTTCGAAACGTTTATATGACAGCCTGACAAGCTCGTGATCCGTCGGGAGATGGCGCTTAACGACGTAACCGCCGCCATATTTCTCCGACGGTTTGTTTATTTATTTATTTTGTTTTTTATTTTTTTAAGCCGTGGGTGATGATTTTAACACCTCGACTTCCTCCCTCGACGTCGAGTGGGATAAATAGCGCGTCGAGGTCCTTTCAGGGAAGGCGTCGAGAGCTAATATTGTGAGGACTTAATGATCCCGTGTTATCGTAGGCTAAAACACTGGTCGGGCGCAGTGGAGTCCCACTCGTTCGGGGCTACAACAATTCCCTGGCTGATCAGCATGGGTGAAAGTCCCACGAGCGTCAATAGGGTTTTAGGCTGTATTGAACGGAGCCTCATTAGCTCGGCAGGGGTCCTTGTAACCTGTCCACCCTTATTAGTTTTGAAGTCATCAAACCAGTGTTGGAAGAGCGTCGCGCTTAGGGATCGTATTCCCTAAGAAGCTTATGGGGATATGAGCCTTAGTGTTCACACGTTTTTAGCCAGCTATCAGTGTGGGTGGTCCGTCGAGGTGGCAGATGTTTGATGCTTTCTCTTCTTCTAAGTTTGCTTTCTATCGATTGGTAAAGCACCTAATCTTTATCGAATCATTCGGATCGTTCTGGATTACTCCTAAATCATGCACGACCTCGGAACTCGGAGCGCGAAGGAAAAGCGAAGAAGAAGAAAAAGGAAAAAGGAAATTATGATTTGGACACCCAGGTGGGAGATAATTCTGGGTGACCTTTCCGACCCGCCGTCACTGAGGAAGGTGTGAGACGACCGCCTACCTGACCTCTTCTCCCGCCCACCTGACCTCTTGTCCCACCTACCTTGCAATCTTTCCCACCCACCTGATCTCCTGTCCCACCCACCTGGCAACCTTTCCCGCCCACCTAGCCTTCTCTCCCACCCACCTGACCTCTTCTCCCACCCACCTGACCTCCTGTCCCACCCACCTAACCTCCTGTCCCACCCACCTGACCTCTTCTTCCACCCACCTGACCTGAGTGATCTTCTGCCCCCCCCACCTGACCTCTTGCCCCACCTACTTGACGTCCTGTCCCACCCACCCGACTTCTTTCCCCGCCCACCTTACCTCCTGTCCCACCCACCCGACCTCTTATCCCGCCCACCTAACCTCCTGTCCCACCCACCCGACCTCTTCTCCCGCCCACCTGACCTCCTGTCCCACCCACCCGACCTCTTATCCCGCCCACCTAACCTCCTGTCCCACCCACCCGACCTCTTCTCCCGCCCACCTGACCTCCTGTCCCACCCACCCGACCTCTTCTCCCGCCCACCTAACCTTCTATCCCGCCAACCTGACCTCCTGTCCCACCCACCATACCACTTCTCCCGCCCACCTGACCTCCTGTCCCACCCACCCGACCTCTTCTCCCACCCACCTGACCTCCTGTCCCACCCACCCGACCTCTTCTCCCACCCACCTGACCTGAGTGACCTTCTGCCCCACCACCTGACCTCTTGCCCCACCTGCTTGACGTCCTGTTCCACCCACCCGACCTCTTCTCCCGCCCACCGAACCTTCTATCCCGCCCACCTAACCTTCTATCCCACCCACCTGACCTATCCCACCCACCCGACCTCTTCTCCTGCCCACCTAACCTTCTATCCCGCCTACCTAACCTTCTATCCCGCCCACCTAACCTTCTCTCCCGCCCACCTAACCTCTCCCGCCCACCTAACCTCCTGTCCCACCCACCCGACCTCTTCCCCCGCCCACCTAACCTTCTATTCCCCCCAACCTAACCTTCTATCCCACCCACCCGACCTCTTCTCCTGCCCACCTAACCTTCTATCCCGCCCAACTGACTCTCTATCCTCAATATTCGATGACACTCGAAGATGACGCTGCATTACATGATCTTAAGCAGCTTTTTATCACATAGATAGGCCAGAGTAATGATGAATATAATAAATGTGATGATAACTGTAATGACAACAGCATTGATTATATATATATATGATAATGATAATGATAACGGTAATGATAACAGTAATGATGATATATACTAACGATAATGATAATGATAACCGTAATGATAACGCTAATGATGATATATAGTAACGATAATGATAATGATAACGGTAATGATAATGATGATAATGATGATAACAATAATAACAATAATGATAATGATGCTAATAATGACGGCGATGATAATTCTGATTGATAATAATGCCAATAAAGACAATGATGATACTAATAATGATGATAGTTAAGATAATAATAATGATCATAATAACAATAATGATTATGGTTATAGTAATGATAGCAGTAATAGTAATTATGAGATTGATAAGAATGGCAATGATGATAAGATAATAATAATAATAATCGTGACTGATAATAATGATAATGATAATCACAATAACAATAATGATAATGATGATGATAATAGACGGCGTATGAGCAGACATTAAAAGCAGATAAAATAAGAAGGGGAGATTTAAAAACACAAATAGAAGAGAGAATTTAAGAATAGGCCATAAGAACACGATATATTAACCAGTGCATAAGAAACGAGACTTAAGAACAGAAAAAAAAAATAAAAAAAAAGAACAGCGTATCAAACCACAGTATAAGGACACAACTCACAAAGAACACAACATAAGAACAAAACAACAAAAACAAACAAACAAAGAACAAAGACACCAGAACACCAAACAAACAAACAAACACACACACACAAAAAACAAAGAACAACGCACAAGAACAAGGAACAAGAGAGCCTGAGGTCAGTTGTAACACGAAAACCAAAAGAACAACGCACAAGAACAACGCACAAGAACAACGCACAAGAACAACGCACAAGAACAACGCACAAGAACAAGGACCAGAGAGAACCTGAGGTCAGTTATAACACGAAAACCCAAAGAACAACGCACAAGAACAAAGCACAAGAACAACGAACAGAGAGAACCTAAGGTCAGTTATAACACGAAAACCAAAAGAACAACGCACAAGAACAACGCACAAGAACAACGCACAAGAACAAGGACCAGAGAGAGCCTGAGGTCAGTTGTAACACGAAAACCAGCGACAGATGATCCCCGGACCAAGAATGGTGTCCAGCGCTCAGGGATGAGACGAGACATGTTATAAATCTAAAGACTAATCAGACCGCTGACAGGCTTCTTCGTCAAGCTTGTATGCACACAGGTACTTACACTTGCAGACACGGGGACTTAGAGATGGACTTTATTATAGATAGATATATATGTGGGGGGTTTATGTTTGTGTATGAATATGGATGTGTGTG
Source organism: Penaeus japonicus (assembly GCA_017312705.2). Classification (NCBI taxonomy): domain Eukaryota; kingdom Metazoa; phylum Arthropoda; class Malacostraca; order Decapoda; family Penaeidae; genus Penaeus; species Penaeus japonicus. The sequence continues at coordinate 160,418 of BOPN01002015.1, read as the reverse complement.
TGAATATGTATATATATAGATAGATAGATAGATATGTGTGTGTGTGTGCGTTTGTGTGTGTGTGTGTGTGTGTGTGTGCGTTTGTGTGTGTGTGCGTGTGTGTGTTATGTGTATCTAGAAAAAAGTTTTTAATTTCTCTTTGGAATTAAGTGAAACTTTTGATACTGAAACCGGATTCATCAATGGCCGTGGTATATGACTGTAGTCTTGCACACATCGGAAACTAAAGGCGGAAATATCTACAGAACAGGCATTGAAAATTACGGTATGCGCACAGGAGAATCATAAGCATCAACTATACATACGCACATGGAAATAAATACACACACATAAAACACACACAGAGAGAACTAAACAGGTGTAACCACAACCTCATAAATATACGGAACCAGATATAGCCACAATCTCCCTTACAAGGGACGGGTTTTGCCACACATACACACACACGTTCACAGACACACACACATCTCTCTATCTCTGTCTAACACACACACACACATCTCTCTATCTCTAACACACACACACACACATCTCTCTATCTCTAACACACACACACACACACATCTCTCCTTATACCCCCTCCCCCCCACACATACATCTCTCTCTCTCTTTCTCTCTCTCTCACACACACACACATATATATCTCTATACCACGCACATTCTCTCTCTCTCTCTCTCTCTCTCTCTCTCTCTCTCTCACTGGAAACGGGTGTGGCCAAAGCCCTTCTACACACGACATAGGTGTGACCGCGGGCAACCCAAGGGTGAGCGGGTTAGCACATCTTCATCTCAGGGGATAAGATCACACTTGACCAACACGAGTGTCCAGGTGATGCTGCAGATTGGGAGGAGGAGGGGGAAGGGGGCGGAAGGGGGAGGGGGTAGCTGAGGGACGGTGGGAGGGGGAGGGAGAGGGGGTAGCTGAGGGACGGTGGGGGAGGTGTTGGGAGGGGGAGGGGGAGGGACGGTGGGGGGAGGTGGGGACGGTGGGGGGAGGTGGGGAAGGTGTTGGGAGAGGGGAGGGGAAAGGGGGAGGAGGTAGCTGAGGGACGGTAGGGGGAGGTGGGGACGGTAGGGGGAGGTGGGGAAGTGGGGGACGGTGGGGAGGATAGTTAGATGTCGTTTTAATTGTAGGTAAAGATTAGAATTGTATTATGATGCGGTTAACAGGATGTATCTTGATTTATTTTGATTCGTTAATGATGATATGGTAATGAGGATAACAATATACCGTGGTTTATTTTTTTCGCGTCATTGTAATAAAATGAGAATTTGATAAGAATGTGATGTTTGGTTATGTTGACGGAGAATAATGCCTCGTTGGATTTTATGTATCAGATTTGGCATCGTAAATCATATTGAACTTTATTGAGCGTTATATAATACATTCAAGGCCATAAAATAAAAATATGATACAAAAAATACAAATGATAGAAAAATAACTAGACAGCATAAAGAGACAACAGAGATAAGACCATATCACTAAAGAAAATAACCCCAACAAGAAAAAATAAAAGGAAAATGATAGATATGATAAGCAAAACATAGAACGAAAAGGGTGTCTGACAGAACACGAACAGCTTAGATAGAGGGGGGAAGGAGGGAAAAATAAAAGGAGAAAGAGAGAGATAGAAAGAGAAAAGGCCAAGAGGGGAGGTAGGGAGGGGAAGGGAGGGATAGGGACTAGAAAGGAGGGTAGGGAGAGGGGAAGGGGAGGGACTAGAAAGGAGGGTAGGTAGGGGGGGGGGTAGTGTAGATAAAGGGGGGAAGGAGTGAAGGATAAAAGGAGAGAGAAAGAGAGAAAATGAAAACGCCAAGAGGGGAGGAAGGGAGGGGAAGGACTAGAAAGGAGGGTAGGGAGAAGGGAATAGGAGAGACTAAAAAGGAGGGTAGGTGGGGGAGGGTAAGGGGAGGGACTAGAAAGGAGGGTAGGGGGAGAAGGGAATAGGAGGGGACTAAAAAGGAGGGTAAGAGTAGGTAGGGGAGGGGTAGGGGTAGGGGAAGGGGAAGGGGAGGAGGACGTGGCTACACAGACTCGAACGTGACAATAGCCTTTCATTGGTACCCCTTGGCGTAGCGAAGCTGGTTAGACGCAGAGGGTGCAGGAGGTTGGGGTGATCAAAGCGATAAAAAGACAACAGGTTGATTGTAATGCAGATAATGAGAGATGGTTGTAGGTGATAAATGGTAGTAGAAATGGTGGTGATGGTGATGATGATGTCGGGAATGATGATGATTATTGTAATGATGAAATTAATATGATAGTGATGGTGATGATGATAATGATGGAATTAATGGGATATTGATAATTATGATAGTTATAGAATGACTGTGATGCTGATGATAACAATACCTATAAAATGACTGTGATGATTTTAACAGTAAGGGTAAAATGACGATAATAATAAATGATAAAATAAACATGATGATAATAACTTGTATTGGTACAAAGCTATATCACTCATTATTAACTCAGATATTATAACTACAAGCACAACTATTAATGTTACCCAATAAACCGGAATAGCAATACCAATTAATAAGAAAAAGGATGAAAAATATTATAAGATAGACCCACAGATGATTAACAAAAAAAAATAAAATAAAAAAATCTGATTTTGTGAATGATAGTATAGTTTGTAGTCCTTCAAATAATATGTCTTTTTATCTTTATATATATATATATATATATATATATATATATACATATATATATATATATATATATATATATATGGGTATTTTATAAGCTCGAAATGACGCATCTATGGCGTATGATAAGTATTTTTGTAATAATAGTACGGTAGTGTTATTGCATCATCGGTGTTTTGTAACAGAAATACGGATACTAACTATTAAAATAGATTTAAACACACACACACACACACGCACACACACACATACACTTAGACACGCAC
>BOPN01002015.1:140000-145000 GCA_017312705.2 Penaeus japonicus | reverse complement strand
TTGCCGCAGCCTTTTGCCGCAGCCGCAGCCTTATCCTTTAGCCGCAACCACCCCACTGCCGCAGCCACCGCTACACCTGCCCTCCATCTGGTATTTATGAAGCCATCAACCGTCGGTGGAGTCACGCACGCGTTTACTCCGATGGGACGCTTGGGGAGGGGGGAGTGGTGGGGGAAGGGAGGAGGGGAGGAGGGGAGAGGGAGATGAGGATGGATCGGGAGGATAGGGGAGAGGGGGAGGGAGAGAGGGAGAGAGGGAGAGGGAGAGAGGGAAGAGGGAGGATAGGGGAGAGGGGGAGGAGGGGATGAGGTTGGATCGGGAGGATAGGGGAGAGGGAGAGAGGGGAGAGAGGGAGAGGGGGTGTGGGGGGGGGCGGCGGGCGGCGGTTCGAAGTCAAGATGGCGGCGGTGACATCACGGGATCGTGATGGGCGCAGCGGAGCGTGATGTATCGGGATTAAAAGGGACTACGAGAAAGGATACGATTGTCTTCGGTTCCTTAACGTCGGTATTTTAAAAATCCCATTTGGTTGGCATCTGGGTCGTATGTCGCATACTCCATCGAATAATTATGGGTTTCGGATATATACCCCTTTTTGGATTCTTTTATCATTTTTTATTACCTTCTTTTTTGATTAGATATATGTTGCGAGATTTATTCGTGTAGTGAATTAAAGATTATATGGGTGACAGTAATTACGAAATGTTGGTGATTACATAATTTTCATGATTAATACACTTATAAAAGTATCAACGCTAGAACACACACACACACACACACACAAACGCACAAACACACACACACACACACACAAACACACACACACCTCATGATATCAGTAATAATTAATTATCAAGATCCTCGTCAACATGATGAAAATCATCATACAATCATTGATGATTGTCAATAATAACAATAATGTAATTACTCACTGTAACTAACCGTAATGACAATTATTAAGATAATGAATGTGAAATATATTACAGCGGTTATGGTGTTATCAAAATAATCATTGGGGTAGTTTAAACAATGATGATAATAATAATGATAATGATGATGATGATGTATATGATAATGATGATATATATATATATATATATATATATATATATATATATATATAATGATGATGATGATGATATATAATGACGATGATGATGTTACATATAATAATGATGATGATGATAATGTTAATAATTGCAATGATGATAATGACAATGATAAGAGAATACTTAAAACTCAGGATGTACGATCAGGACAACACTTACATCAAAAGTAACGCTTGATACAAATAGCACAAAAATAAGGTCAAAACAAAATAAAATGAAATAATAATAATAATAATAAAGAAATATTTCTAATATCTATATCAAAGTTAATCCATCTTGAAACAGGTAGTAACTTATTGCTCTTTGTTTTAGGAATACAACATGAAAATCTTTGGGAATCACTGAAACAAATTTCATTTTGATACCAAGGAGAAGAAATAGGGGGCGGGGGGGGGGGGGGGGGGCACCTATTCGGACTAAAAGGGAAAATACAAAACCTGGCAGAGGGAGAAGAGGCAATAGTCATTTTATCGATAAAGAGAGAGAGAGAGAGAGAGAGAGAGAGAGAGAGAGAGAGAGAGAGAGAGAGAGAGAGAGAGAGAGAGAGAGAGAGAGAGAGAGAGAAAGAAAGAGAGAGAGAGAGAGAGAGAGAGAGAGAGAAGCCAGACAGACACAGATAGATAGATAAATAGATAGATAGATAGATCGGAGAGAGAGAGAGAGAGGACAGAGAGCAAGAGCAAGCGAGCAAGAGAGAGAGAACAAGAGTAAGCGAGCAAGAGAGAGAGAGAGCAAGAATGATGATAATGATAATGATACTAATAAAAAAAATTATAATAATAATAATAACGATAATGATACTACTGATAATGATAATAATGATAATAGGAAAAAGTTAAAGAAGAAGACGAAAACAAGAGAAATGACACACATAAGAATAATATTGATTAAAATCGGGCCACTGGCACCGACAGATTTCCTTACCCACTGTCCCTAAAAATGATAATAATAAGAATGAGAAAAAGAAGAAGGAGAAAGAAGGAAGAGAATAAGAATATGAATATGAATGAGAATAAGAAAAAGAAGGAGAAGGAGAAAGAGAAAAAGAAGGAGAAGATGAAGAAGTAGAAGAAGAAAAAGAAGTAGAAGAAAAAGAAAAAGAAGAAAAACAAAGAAAAAAGTAATGATAACAAGAAACAACACAGAATAAAAGAAATAAGATGAACGGAAATAAGAACCAAGTAACAAGAAAACAAAAACAAAAACAACAGCTTTCCATATACGAGTAACAGATGAACACCACCGCTTTATCCATTGAACACATTTCGTCACAAATTTGGCTCAACACAAAGACACACACACACACACGCACACACACACACACACACACACACACACACACAAACACACACACACACACACGAGGTTCTATCACGGCTTAGATAGGCTTTGGATATTGTAACTGTTACGTAACAGCTTAGGTATGTTATGGTATGTTGAAGACCTCTATGATTTACGTATAAGTAGAAATCGACTAATGTTCATTTTGGTTATCAAATTGCTTTATTTTTTTTCTATCTATGGAAAGAATATAAAGCGCTTTGTGTAGGATTTTTAAGGTATTTGCTTTTCTACGAAATTACATTTTACAATTATTTTCTATATTAGGCAATCGCACGATAATATCCGTAATTATATCTCAGGACTAGAGCTATCTCCGTCTTCTTATTTTTTTATAAGTATAGTTAATCTCTTAGTTATCAGACCGAAATGAGACATTTTTACAATATCAGTGACCAATCTCTGACACAAACCAATGACAAAATACAAGTAAAGTAAAGCTTTTATCAATCCATCAAGAAGATAGGCCTATGCTTGTTTATTATTCCCGCCCTTCACTCTCCCTAGAAATCACAATCTCTATGTTGATTATACATAGTATCATAACTGTTCTTGAATATTAAGGGTCAGGACTTTAAATAAATCTCCATATCTTCTAAGAACTCGGGAAGAATATCTTGAGAAACGTGTTGCATAAGGAATGAGTTTTCCAGAAGATTTGTCTACTTGGGTCTTGATTATTATTATATGCTTGCTCTTTCTGTATTTCTTTCTTTCTATTTTTTTTCTTTCTTTCTTTCGCTCTGTCTCTCTCTCTCTCTCTCTGTCTCTCTCTCTTTCTCTCTCTCTCTCTCAATCTATCTATTTACGAGAAATATTTTCATATCTATCTTATAAAAAAATATATCTATATCTATCTATCTATATCTATCTATCTATCTATCTATCTATCTATCTATCTATCTATCTATCTATCTATCTATCTATCTATCTATATATATACACACACACAAGCATATAGAGGAAAAAGACCTATATGCATTTGCCCTTTTATCAATATCTTTTTTTTTTCTTCTTCTTTTTACAACAAATCAGTTTTAGTAAACCTGTCAATCTCTATGCAATCTGCTTTACAAACAAGCCTCTTCAACAGGTTAATCAAAGTCTCTAATATGCAAATCAGATAAGAACGCTCCTTATTCATCTAAATTCATAAGCTTTTCCTCGTAAGCTTATGACATCCACGTTTTTTTTTTTTTTTTTTTTTTTTTTTTTTTTTTTTTTTTTTTTTTTTTTTAAGTAACATGATATGATTTATAAATAAAGTTTAGTAAGACGGTGAAAATGCGGTCTTACGGATCCTTGTATTCAAATTAGTAACGAAACTTAAAATATCAATAGAATAAATACCTTTACTTGATATTATGTTACGAAATCCATGATAAAAAACCCTATTAGATCTGATTTATTAAATTATTTCCATATATACAAATCAATAGAAATTTTACTATATGCCTCTTTCATATACATACATCATTACTCCCTTTGTTTCAATATCTTAATATGTCTTTAAGGAATTCACAAAATATGTGATTCGGAATCTATAACATGACAAGGTTTTTTCTATTGCGTTCCTATGATAAGGCAGTCACAGGATTAACGTTATATCCGTGTTATGCTCAATTGAGGAGTATTTTGATGGCAAGTTGCATTATAAAAGGGATTGTTGTTGTTCTTATTTTCCTTTTTTTTCTTCTGCTTCTTCTTCTTCTTCGGTTTTTACTTCTTTCTTTTTTTTGTTCTTTTTCTTTTTCTTCTTTTTCCTTTTCTTCTTCTTTTTCTTCGTCTGTTTCTTCTTCCTCTTCTTTTTCTTCTTCTACTTTTTTCCTTTTCTTCTTCTTTTTCCTTTTCTTCTTCTTTTTTCTTCGTCTGTTTCTTCTTCCTCTTCCTCTTCTTCGTTTTCTTTTTCTTTTCCTCCCCCTTCTACTTTTACTACTTTTCCTTTTCTTATTGTCATTCTGATTACTCTTTTTCCTTCTCATTCTTCTTCGTCTTGTTCCTCGTCTCGTTATTGTCTTTGTTCTCCTCCTCCTTTTTCATCCCTCGTCTTGTTCTTCTTCTTGTTCTTTCTACTATTCATCTACTTCACGCCTCCTTCTCCTCCTTCCCTCCTTGTCCTCTTCCTTCTTGTTATTATAATAATAAAAAAAGATAATTGATATATTAATTTCATATATTCATGATTTGATAAAACGTCGGAAATGTCAACCTGTATATAGTCATCTCATATATTGAATAAGTTGCCTATATATATATATATATATATATATATATATATATATATATATATATATATATATATATATATATATATATATTTACATATGACAATATAGAAATATTGATATGAGGAATATTTTCACAACATATTAATAAAAATATTGCCTGTTTATATTAATCAATTATATAGGTATTCAATATTTGGTTACAGAAGTCATTTGTTGGGATTGCTATGTTAAATACACAACGCCTTCTCTGTAGAATATATAAGATTGAAAAGCAACATAACTTATTAAAGGCAGGTTTGTATATAGGCCTAGATTTCAACCA
>BOPN01002015.1:120000-132500 GCA_017312705.2 Penaeus japonicus | reverse complement strand
GCTTACAACCTCACGGCCGCGGGGCAGTATGGACATCACAGGTCCATGGCGGACTTCACCTACATGCCCTCGTCTTCCAGGTGAGAACTGCTGCTGTCTTCTTCTCTTATGTCTGTTTCTTTCTTTCTTCTGTCTGTTTATTTCTTTCTTCTTTTTGTGTCTTCCTCTCTGCTGTCTGTTTCTTTTTTTTCTTCTTTCTGTTTCTTTCTTTCTTCTCTATGTGTCTTTCTTTCTTCTGTCTGTTTCTTTCTTTCTTTCTCCTCTTTGTGTCTTTTTTTCTTCTGTGTGTTTCTTGCTTTCTTCTGTCTGTGTTTTTCTTTCTTCTTTCTGTTTCTGTCTATCTTCTGTCTGTGTCTTTCTTTTCTTCTTTCTGTTTCTTCCCTTCTTCTGTCTGTTTCTTTCTTTCTTCTGTCTATTTCTTTCTTTCATCGTTCTGCATCTTTTTCTTCTGTGTGTTTCTTTCTTTCTTTCTTCTTTCTGTGTCTTTCTTTCTTCTTTCTGTGTCTTTCTTTCTTCTTTCTGTGTCTTCCTTTCTTCTGTCTGTTTCTTTCTTTCTTCTTTCTGTTTCTTTCTTTTTTTCTTCTTTCTGTGTCTTTCTTTTTTCTTTTTGTTTCGTTCTTTCTTCTTTCTGTATCTTTCTTTCTTCTCTCTGTTTCTATCTTTCTTCTGTGTGTTTCTTGCTTTCTTCTTTCTGTTTCTTTCTTTCATCGTTCTGTGTTTTTTTTTCTTCTGTGTGTTTCTTTCTTTCTTCTTTCTGTTTCTTTCTTTCTTCTTTCTGTTTCTTTCTTTCTTCTTTCTGTGTCTTTCTTTCTTCTTTCTGTTTCTTTCTTTCTTCTTTCTGTGTCTTTCTTTCTTCTTTCTGTGTCTTTCTTTCTTCTTTCTGTTTCTTTCTTTCTTCTTTCTGTTTCTTTCTTTCTTCTTTCTGTTTCTTTCTTTCTTCTTTCTGTGTCTTTCTTTCTTCTTTCTGTTTCTTTCTTTTTTTCTGTCTGTTTCTTTCTTTCTTCTTTCTGTTTCTTTCTTTCTTTATTTCTTCTGTCTGTGTCTTTCTTTCCTCTGTTTGTTACTTTGTTTCTTCTTTCTGTGTCTTTCTTTCTTCTTTCTGTGTCTTTCTTTCTTCTGTTTGTTACTTTGTTTCTTCTTTCTGTGTCTTTCTTTCTTCTGTCTGTTTCTTTTTCTTATTCTTCGTTTTTATTCTTCGTCATTCTTGTTGTGTCTCATTTTCTTCGTGTTTTTTTGTCTGTAAATTTTTTCTTTCTTTTTTTTTAGATCTTCTCCCTTTTCTTTCTTCTTCTTTCTATGATTTTGTTGTTGTTGTTTGTTTTGTCTCTTACTCCTCCCACTTTAAATCTTTCTCTTTTTCTCTTCCTCTTCCACCATCATCTCCTTCTTCCTATTCTTATCATTTCCTGGAACTTATCCTCCACCTCTTCCCTTTGTTCTCTCGACCTCCTTTCTCCTTCTTCTTCTCCTCCTCCTCCTTCAGTATGCCCTTCTCCTCCTCCTCACCCTTCTCCTCCTCCTCCCCCCTCCCCCCCTCCCACTCCCTCTCAGCAAAGCTCCTTCAACCCGAAAGGATTACCAGGAGCGTCTCCTGTATTCCGTTTGAGATCCGCAATGTTAAGAGGTCACGTGGATGAGCTCCTCTCCCTCTTCTCTCTCTCTCTTCTATCCTCTCTCCTCTCTCTCTTATCTCCCTTTCTTTTCCTTCGCTCTCTATCTCCTCTCTCCCTTTCCTTCTCTCTTTCTCTCTCCTCTCTCTTTTCTTATTTTCCTTTCCATTTCTCTCTCCTTTTCCTTCTTCCTCTCTCCTCCCTTTCCTTTCCTTTTCTCTCTCTCTCTTCTCTCCTCTCTTCCTTTCCTTCCCTCTATCTCTCCTCTCTCCTCTTTCCCTTTCTTTCCTTCTATCTCTCCTCTCTTCCTTTCCTTCCCTCTCTCTCCTCTCTCCCTTTCCTTCCCTTCCTTTCCCCCTTTCTTCTCTCCTCTTCCCCTCTTTCTTCTTCTTTTGCTCTTCCTTCTTTCCGCCTCCTTTTTCTACTCTTTCTATCTCGATTCTTCACTTCCTCTCGCCTCTTCTCTTGTTTCTCTTCACTCTATCCTCCCTGTTTTTCTTTCCCTAATTCTTTGCCCTTCCTTTATCTTATCCTCTGTTTCCTTTTCCTCGTTTCATTTATTATTTTTTCTTTATTTCCCTTTTTCTTTAGCCTCTTATTTCCCCTTCCTTTTCTTCCTCTTTCGTTCTATCTCTATCCACTTCTTTCCCTTTAATTTTCAGATAGATAGATAGATAGATAAATAGATAGATAGGTAGAGAGATAGAGAGAGAAAGAGAGAGAGAGAGAGAGAGAGAGAGAGAGAGAGAGAGAGAGAGAGAGAGAGAGAGAGAGAGACTGTGTCTTTCTTTCTTCTTTCTGTGTCTTTCTTTCTTCTTTCTGTTTCTTTCTTTCTTCTTTCTGTTTCTTTCTTTCTTCTTTCTTCTTTCTGTGCCTTTCTTTCTTCTGTCTGTGTCTTTCTTTCTTCTCTTTATGGCTTTTTTTTCTTCTGTCTGTTTCTTTCTTTCTTCTTTCTGTGTCTTTCTTTCTTTATTTCTTCTGTCTGTGTCTTTCTTTCCTCTGTTTGTTACTTTGTTTCTTCTTTCTGTGTCTTTCTTTCTTCTTTCTGTGTCTTTCTTTCTTCTGTTTGTTACTTTGTTTCTTCTTTCTGTGTCTTTCTTTCTTCTGTCTGTTTCTTTTTCTTATTCTTCGTTTTTATTCTTCGTTATTCTTCTTATGTCTCTTTTTCTTCGTGTTTTTTTTCGTCTGTCTCATTTTTTTTTAGATCTTTTCCATTTTCTTTCTTCTTTCTATGATTTTGTTGTTGTTGTTTGTTTTGTCTCCTCCTCCTCCCACTTTCTATCTTTCTCCTCTTCCTCTTCCATCATCATCTCTTTATTCTTATTCTTATTCTTTACTGGAACTGTTATTCTCCACCTCCTCCCTTTGTTCTCTCGACCTCCTCTCTCTTCTTCTTCTCCTCCTCCTCCTTCAGTATGCCCTTCTCCTCCTCCTCACCCTTCTCCTCCTCCTCCCCCTCCCCCTCCCCCTCCATCTCCTCCTCCACCCCCTCCTCCTTTCCCTCCCCCTCCCCCTCCATCTTCTCCTCCTCCTTCTCCTCCTCTTCCTTCAGTATGACCTCCTCTTCTTCCTCCTCCTCCTCCTCCTCCTCCTCCTCCCCCTTTTCCTCCTCCTCCTCCTCCTCCTCCTCCTCTCCTCCTCCTCCTCCTCCTCCTCCTCCTCCTCCTCCTCCTCCTCCTCCTCCTTCTCCTCCCCCTCCTCCTCCTCCTCCTCCTCCTCCTCCTCCCTCCCCCTCCTCCTCCTCCTCCTCCTCCTCCTCCTCTTCCTCCTCCCCCTCCCCCTCCCCCTCCTCCACCACCTCCTTCTCCCCCTCCTCCCCCTTTTCCTCCTCCTCCCCCTCACCCCCTCCTACCCTTCCCCCTCCCCCTCCCCCTCCCCCTCCCCCTCCTCCTCCTCCTCCTCCTCCTCCATCTCCTCCTCCCCCTCCATCTCCTCCATCTCCTCCTCCTCCTCTTCCTCTGCCCCATCCACTCTTCTCTAACCATGCCTCTCGTCTCCCTTCTTCAGGTAGGTCTTCTTCTGAAGGTAAGTCTCAAACCTGCAACCTTAATCAATAGCGTGACGTCATTGGTTGGTTTCAACGTGACGTCATGGGTTGGTTACAGCGTGACGTCATGAGTTGGTTACAGCGTGACGTCATGAGTTGGCGTGACGTCATGAGTTGGAGTCTCAGAGCTACGTCATACATTAGTTAGAGCGTGACGTCATGGGTTGGTTACAACGTGACGTCATAAGTTAATTTCAGCGTGACGTCATAAGTTGATTTCAGCGTGACGTCACAGGCCAATGTTAACGTGACGTCACACTTTTAAGCCGAAAGACCTTTTACGAGAATAAGGATGTTATGCCCAAAAGACAGATACATAAACAGTAAATTTATTCCGATTGGTACCCGGAATATCGGGATTGCGTCATTAATTAACATAACTGGAAATTGTTCCGACCTTTTTTTTTTTCTTTCTTCTCGATAATTGCCATTGTTTTGTGGGAGGTTTTGCAATCGGAGTTCCGCCTTGCAATGTCAGGGAGAGAGGCGGGAGAGGTTGAGAGAGAGAGAGAGGAATACAGTTATAGGGATATGTATATATGTATATATATATATATATATATATATATATATATATATATATGTATATGTATATATATATATATATATATGTATATACATATATATATATATAAATATATATATATATATATATATATATATATATATATATATATATATATGTATATTATATATATATATATATATATATATATATATATATATATATATATATATATACATACATATATATATATATATATATATATATATATATATATACATACATACATATATATATATATATATATATATATATATATATATATATATATATATATATATATATATATAGAGAGAGAGAGAGAGAGAGAGAGAGAGAGAGAGAGAGAGAGAGAGAGAGAGAGAGAGAGAAAACAGATTGAGAGAGATACAGATAGATATATATAGAGAGAGATAAACAGATAGATAGATAGATAAATAAAGAGAAAGAGCAGATAGAGAGAAGTATAGAGAAAGAAAGTGAGAGAAAGAGAGAGAGAGGGGGGGATAGAGAGAGAGAGAGGGGGGGGGTGATGATAGAGAGAAAGAGAGAGAGAATGAAAACAGATAGAGAGAGATACAGATAGATAGATAGATAGATAGATAGATAGATAGAGAGAGAGAGAGAACAGATAGAGAATAAATATGAATATATATATATATATATATATATATATATATATATATATATATATATATATATATATATATATACATATACATATATATATATATATATATATATATATATATATATATATATATATATATATAAATATATATATATATATATATATATATATATATATATATATATGAATATATATATATATATATATATATATATATATATATATATATATATATATATATATATATAAATATATATATATATATATATATATATATATATATATATATATATATATATATTTATATATATACATATATATATATATATATATATATATATATATATATATATATATATATATATATATATGTATGTATGTATATATACCTATAGACAAAAACTATGGAAATGCAATACCCTTTCAACAACGGATGATCTCAATTGCCAGAACTAAAAACGCAACATCACTTTTCACTAGACAAGCATTTCCTGTGCCCTTCAAACAATGAAAAAAACCCTCAAATTCTTCCATTAATAAAGAGAGCTTCTCTTATTCCCCTATTGCATCATCAATACGAACGTTGCAGAAAGATCAAAATAATGATTGATACAACAACAAAACAACAACAAAGCAACAACAACAACAAAACAACAACAACAAAGCAACAAAAACAACAACAACAAAAACAACAACAAAACTACAACAAAGCAAAAACAACAAAAGCAACAACAACAACAAAGCAACAAAAGCAACAAAAACAACAACAACAGAGCAATAACAACAAAGCAACAAAAACAACAACAAAACAACAACAACAACAACACCAACTCGCACCTGGTAGAACGACCAATGAAATATGGACCCGCGATCGCACAGCCCTGAGTCAATCTTCTTCAATCAAAGATTTGACAGCAACGATCAATTGCAACCTTGAGTAAACCTCCGTCCTTACAGGATCTTAAAACCTTCGGAAGGATGCAATTTCTGCAGTTGACAAAATACCTCAAGCGCTGTTCTAACGCGTTGAAGGATTGATCTATCGTATTTTTTTTTTTTTTTTTTTTTTTTTTAATATTTGAATTATGATTAATAACCAGAGTGAAGAGAAGAATTAGGAAAAGAAGACGAAAAGGAGAGAGATATACGCGTAAGTTTTAAAAGAGCGTTTTGCAGAAGGAATGTGATGCGCTATTAACGTGGTCGCGCAGCTGATCGGGCCAGCCTTGTGAAAGACAAGTAAAGCCGGGATGAGAAATATTTATGAGCTCGAGCGAATCGTAACGAGGAATCATATGCAATAAGAGATCCTCCGTTTTTTTTTTTTTTTCCTGTTTTTTTTTTTTTTTTTTTTTTTTTTTTTTTTTTTTTTTTTTTTTTTTTTTTTTTTTTTTTTTTTTTTTTAATGGGTAGGATTATGAGGGTTGGGGATCGGCGACATGAAGCTATGCCTGTTGCAGGAGTCTGCATTGGTGTCTGAATGTGTGGTTGTAGTGATTTTTTTTTGTTATTTATTTATTGTGATTCGAAATAATTATAAAGTGTTTAAAGTCATTCTGTTCTCTCTTTTGTTATTAAAATTTTCTTCATATTTTTTTCCGTTTTTAATTTTTTTTCACCGTTCTTTGTTACACTTTTTCGTCTTTATGCTCTTTTGTTTTATCATTTTGCAGTCAATCATTGATGTAATGTTATAAGCTAAACATGTTCTTCAGAATTTAATCGTTCTTAACTTTCCTTAACCTGGGCGATTTTTTTACATTATAATTATTCCTCTGCATAGGAAATATATGCAAAAAAATGTGTCTTATCTCTATCAATATATATATATATATATATATATATATATATATATATATATATATATACATACACACACACACACACACATATATATATAGATGGATATTTAAATATACATATGTATCTATCTATCTATCTACATATATACACATACACACACACACACATCCACACCCACACCCACCCAAACCCACCAAACACCCACCCAAACCCACACCCACACCCACACCCAAACCCACCCACACACCCAAACCCACCCAAACCCACCCACCCACCCACCCACCCACACACACACCCACACCCACCTATATATATATATATATATATATATATATATATATATATATATATGTGTGTGTGTGTGTGTGTGTGTGTGTGTGTGTGTGTGTTTGTATGTATATCTAAATAAACATATCTATCTATCTATCTATCTATATCTATATATACACATACATATATACAAACACACACACACACCCAAACCCACACCCACACCCACACACACCCACACCCCCACCCAAACCCACACAAACCCAAACCCACCCCACACCACACAAACCCACACACCAAACCCACACACCCACACAAACACCCATCCACACACCAAACCCACCCCCTACAACCTGTACTCAAACTCCTCCTCGTAACCCTCGCCCTCTTCGCCAGGTACCCCCACAACTACTCCTCGCTCTTGATGGGTCGTCCTCGACTTCCCCAGTGCGTGGTGGGCAAAGCTGATCCTTGGAGCGCTGCGCCCCGCCTTCATGATGATGTCACCCTCGACCCGACAGCAGCCTACACGCATCACTTTTCTTCTATGACAGGTTGGTTGATTATTTGAAGGATTTTTTTTTTTTGGCTTTTTTGGATTTTTTGGGGCTTTTTTTTGGCTGTTTTTTGGCTTGTTTGGTTGGTAATTTGAAGGATTTTTTCGGCTTTTTCGGCTTTTTAGGCTTTTTTAAAAGTCTTTTTAAGCTTTTTCTTCGGCTTTTTCGGCTTGTTAAGTCTAGCTAGGGCGTTCTCTAGGCGTGTTAGTTCTTGCTTAGTCTTTTTTTAGGCTTTTTTTTCGGCCTTTTTTTTAGGCTTTTCCGGCTTGGTAGGTCTAGCTAGGGTATTCTCTAAGCTTAATTAGTTCTTGCCAGGGTTTTATTTTTTTAGGCTTTTTTTTCGAACTTGCTAGGATGGATTTTAGGGTTTTTTGAGTTTTGATAGGATGAATTTTATATTTACTAGGCCTTGTTAGGATTATTATTAAGAATGTTTGGATATTTATAGCTTGCTTGAATCTTTATAGGCCTACTAAAAATAATTTATTAGGTTCTTTCAGTCCTGCTAAGATTATTATCATCATTTTTTTTAGGCTTGCATGATTTTGATCTTCAATAATTATGATGATAACAATCATAATAATTAAAATGATAACGATAATATTAATGATAATAATAATAACGATAATAATCCTGATAACATGGATAACAATAATGATAATAATAATAATAATAATAATAATAATGATAAATAAACAAAACAGTGCTAATACCAATAACCAAAAAGCGATCCTAATTCGGAAACCGGGTCTGCCCAACCGGAAACGCCACCAGAATCACCACCATCAACCAATATCAACCAGGAAATGAGAAAAATTGGATAAGTGAAGGATCTTTGTCAAAGGACGGGGGGTAGGAGGAAGGGGGTGGGGGAGAGGAGGGGGGTAGGAGAGGGAAGTAGGTAGGGGTGGTAGGAGGAAGAGGGGGGGGGGGAGAGGAGGGGGTTAGGAGAGGGAAGTAGGTAGGGGTGGTAGGAGGAAAGGGGGGGGGGAGGAGGGGATAGGAGAGGGAAGTAGGTAGGGGTGGTAGGAGTGGTAGGAGGAGGGGGGGAGAAGAGGAGGGGAGGAGAGGAGGGAGAGCGAGGGATATCCAGGAATCAATTTCTTATCAGTAATTTGTATGGTTGTATGGTTGTCGTTATGCGATTTCGGATATTGATTGTCTTGTCCTATTCAGGAACTATAATCACTGATGGTACTACTGGTATTATAGCAGCGTAGTTGTCCTCCTCATTATAATGATTATAATGATGATGATAGTAATAACGATAATGATAATAATAGTAATAATAATGATAATAATGATAATGATAATAATAATAACAATAATAATAATAATAACAATATCAATAATAATGATAATGATTATAATTATAATAATAATAGTAATAATAATGGTAATAATAACAATAATATTGATAACAATAATAATAATAATGATAATAATGATAATGATTATAATGATAATAACAATGATAACAATAATAATAGCAATCATGAAAATAATAATAATAATGATAATAATGATAATAATAATAATAATGATGACGATAATGATAATAATGATAATAATAATAATGATAATAATAATAATAATAATAATAATAATAATAATAATAATAATAATAATGATAATAATTATAGTAACAATAATGATAATAATGATAATAATAATAATAATAATAATAATAATGATAATATTAATAAAAATAATTATAATAATTACAATGATAATGATAATTATGATAATAATAATAATAACTATGATAATTACAATGATAATGATAATTATGATAATAACAATGATAATAATAACGATAATAATAACAATGATAATAATAATAATAATAACGATAATAATAACAATAATAATAACAATAATAATAATGATAATGATAATGATGATAATAATAGTGACCATAACCATCAAAAATCATCATTATTGTAATAAACATTACCATTACTATTGTCATCCTTATTATTGAAGATTATGATAATAACAATGATAATAATAAAATCACAATAACAATGATACCAACAACAACAACAATATCACATAACAATATTAAAAACGATACAATGACCAACATAATAATAAAAATCAGTAATAACAATAGCAATAGAACAAATAAAGCAATTAAGAACAACAAGGCTAAGAATAACTACCAATCTATCCTCAAATTACGCCCATATTAATAACAATAAATTAATCATCCTTCAGCATCGATAAATTATCAGAACACTAATAAACGCTGATGACGTCAGAGGTGTATGGTGTAATGAATAACAGTGCATAGATTATTTATATATCACGTGAATTAAAAACAGGATGTGTTATTTCTGGTCGTTTTATTAGACTTGTATTAGCGTTGATGATAAGAATGATAAGGTGTAGAATGATATTGATAAGGTTTATGGTTATGATAATAGGTTATTTTTAATCCTAGTGTATGTTTGTATCAATTATGTTATTTTCTTTGATTAGAGTGATTGATAATTATGATATCACGCTGCACGCGACTGTAGTTTTGATTATAAAAATGAAACAAGAATTAGATAAAAAAAAAGAAAAAGAAAATTAAGATGATAAAGAAATGAAGAACCTAATAACATGCACTATGCAATTGAAAAAAAAAAGTTATATCCACCAATAATTTTTATTGTTGCTTCACGGATAAAATGGAACCAAAATATCTTTTCACTTTTCGAAAGAGATACGAAACAGAGGAAGAAGAAGAAGATGAGGATGAAGATGAAGAAAATGAAGAAGAAGAAGAAGATGAAGATGGAGAAGACAGGTGAAAAAGATAAATCCGATACAACGAAGATAAAAGAACAAAAAGACAATAACGATGGATAAATAGATAGATAAAAATTTAATCAACCCTTTCAATTGCGTTTGTGACTATCTTAACAATAGGAAAAAAAAATACTAAATAAGAAAAATAAAGAAAAACACCAAGAGAAATAAAAATGCAATGCAATTCAACCGAAGAACAAAATGCAACAGACCATTTTATTGTTCGTTTTATTCTCTTTTTTTTCTTCTTCTTTTTTCTTTTTTTTGCTCTTCGTATTCGAGGGGTTATTGTGAAGTGACTGTGAAATGCCTGGTGACACAACGGTCTCTATCGCCTATGAGGGGAGAGCGGGAGAGGAGAGGGGAGAAAGAGGGAGTAAAGAGGAGAGGGGAGAAAGAGGGAGTAAAGAGGAGAGGAGAGAAAGAGTGAGGAGAGAGGAGTGATATAGGAGGAGGGGGAAAGAGAGAACGAAAGATGTGGGTAGAGGGGATAAGGGAGAGAAAAGAATGTGGGAAGAGGAGAAAAGAGAAAGAAAAGGATGTGGGAAGAGAGAAAAAGAGAGAAAGAAAGATGTAGGAAGAGGGAATAAGGGAGGAAAAAGAATGTGGGAAGAGGGAATAAGGGAGAAAGAAGGATATGGGAAGAGGGGAAAGGCGAGTAGAGGGAAGAAGAGAAGTTTGGAAAGGGGAGAGAGAAGGAAAAGAAAGAGAGGGATCTTGACAGGAATAGGGGAATGGAGAGAAAAAGAGAAGAAAGTATAGGAAAGGAGGGAGAAAGAAAAGGAAAGAGAGAGAGGGAAGAAGAGAAAAAAGAGGTGGGAATACTGAGGTGAAGGAAAGGGAGGAAAGAGGAGGGAGATGAAAAAGAGGAGAGACAGGAAAGGTGACAAGAGAAAGAGAGAGAGAGAGAGAGAGAGAGAGAGAGAGAGAGAGAGAGAGAGAGAGAGGATGAAACGGGAAGACAAGAGAGTGAAGGGGAGAGGTGAGACAAGGTCAGAAGAGAGAAGAGAAAAGAAAAGACATAGATGTGAGGGAAGAGGAGAGAGGAGAGAGAAGAGAAGGAAGAGGAGAGACGATAGAGGAGAGAGGAAAGAGTAGAGAGTGGAGAGAGGAGATAGGAGAGAGGGAAGAGCAGAGAGAGGAGAAGAGAGAATGAAGAGGGGAGAGGAGAGACGAGAGAGAGGAGAGAGAGGGGAGAGGGGAGAGGGGAGAGGGGAAGAAGGGGACGTGCATGGGCGGGGGAGGTGGGAGGGGAATGATTAAATGGTTGTTGGGTGCGTTATTGCATTTAATTGTCTCGATCAAGGGCCATTGTTCCGAGTCCCAACTGCGGATTTGGCTTCGGTTTCATGTTCGAGTTGGAGTCAGTTTTTTCATTTGTTATTTGTTTATGGATTTTGGTATTGAGGTCTTATTCTAGTGGAAATAAAATATGATTTTAATTGGACGATGAAACTCTTTTCTTCGGGTTTGTGACTATTTCAACAATAAAGATCTATCTCGTTCACATTATGGGCAAGAACGAGAAAGATATTTTTCGTTTGATAACGTTTTGTTCGTAAATATATGTAAATCGACATTTTTATACCTATCTATCTAAATATAAATCATCCTATCCATTCACCTACGAATCTATATATCTATCTATCCATCTCCATATATACAATACAGTTCATAAAAATATTTAAAAAAACTCGGATACACGCGCCAACCAAGTCCGAGATAGAGTCGAAGCCAGAGTCGAATCCGCGCGTCGGAAGGCGTCGAGGGCGAGGGGGAATCAGGACAATATTGGCGGGAGAATGGCGGAGGCCACGTCAATAATGGCCCCGCGCGCACTCCACTTCCTCTCCCATTCGCCCGGCTCCAAAATGGATTATCCGACTCACGGACCGTCGGCGCCAAACTCCCGACGGATGAGAGAGAATATTCATCGGGAAGAGAGATAATATAACTCGCGGTTAGAAACGGCGGGAGTAGAGATACGGCAAAGCGATAGACGGAGAAGAAGAAAAAGAAGAAGAAGGAAGTGCGTCTGGGAAAAAAAAGGAGCTGTCCGATTCCGAACGTTATGGCTTGGGATGATTCCGATCCCAAGCCGGGGGAAGATAATCTCATTTTGAGTGACCGAGCTCATAAGATTAACATCCTGGAATGCAATAAACATACATCGGGTGATGACAGTGAGGGGGAAAGGAAGGGGGGGGGGTTGAGGGAGGGGAGAGGGAGAAAAGGGAGC
>BOPN01002015.1:115000-117500 GCA_017312705.2 Penaeus japonicus | reverse complement strand
CTCCTCTTCTTCTCTCCCACTCCTCTTTTTCTCCCTTTTTTCTTCTTTTCTGTGTTTCTTCTCTATTTTTTTCTGATCACATTTCTTTTCTTTCTTCTCTCTCTTCTCTTCTCTTCTTTCTCTCTTCTCTATCTTCTTTCTTATCTCATTTATTTTCTTTCTTCTCTCTCTTCTCTTAACTCTCATTTCTGCTTTCCCTCTCTTTTCTCCTCTCTCTTCTCTTCCCTCTCTCCTATCCTATGTCTTCTTTCCTCTCCTCTCTCTCCTCTCCTCTTTCTCCTCTCTCTTCTATTGGCTCCTTATCTTTCAACTTATCATCGTCTTTCCTTAATGCCGTATTTTCTCTCTCTTCTCTCCTACAGAAACTTTATCATAACTTATAAAAGATATCAAGATAGTCTCCCTCGTCCTGTATCTTAAAAATCATGTCAATCCTCTTCTTCATCTCATCTTCATCTTTTTCACATCTCATGACATCAACTCCCCGGATGTCACACTCCAGTCATGTCGTGTCATTCATCTGACAGTGAGGAAAGGAGAAATATTCCCCTCTGTCAACGTGTCCATTTTGCTATATCTTCGTCCGTCGTGATGCCCCTAAATATTAACGTACTTTTGGTCAGTGCCGAGTCAATTATTACCTCTTTTTATCTTCTCTTCTCTTCTATACCCTTCATTCACCCTTCTATCTCATCTGTCTCTGATATCGCCGTCATTTATGGTTATTTTTTAAGTCTTTCTTGTCTGTGGTATCCACTTCATTTATCGTTCTATTATATCTTTTCTGTTATCCACTTCATTTATCCCCATCTTCCACTAGCTCCTTCTCTGCTATTCACTTAATTTATCCCCCTCTTCCACTAGCTCCTTCTCTGCTATCCACTTCATTCGTCCCCCTCTTCCACTAGCTCCTTCTCTGCTATCCACTTCATTTATCCCCCTCTTCCACTCTCTCCTCCTCTACCGAGAGTGAGGAACAGAACACAAGAAACACAGGTTGACGACTCCCTCTTATCGAAAAACTTTTATGATTGATCTTCGAAAAGTGAAGAATTCGCCTTGGATCAGACAATCATTTTTATGTGTAAGGGGAAGCGAATTATTATTCCTCTAGATTTTATCGAAATAATGAGCTGCATGCTTCGTGGTCGTAATTTTCTTTTGTCTTCAAATTTATTCGTAGTGGCGGCGACGATAAATCGAGATCCTATCGAAAACGTTTCATCTTGAACGGCAATGAATTCGAAACAAGGACTCCGAAGTTTTGTACAAGGTGTGTCGATTCCTTGTACAAGAATATTGATTTCCTTGTACAAGGAGTATCGATTCCCTTGTACAAGAATGTTGAGATTTCCTTGTACAAGAGTCGTTGAGTCTTCTTTAGTCTCGCCTTATCTCCGAGAGTCTTAATGTTTACTTAATGTATATAATCGAATGGAATTGGTACTGACTCAAAGATTGCGCAATTCGGTAGTCACTTGGAAACACAAGACGTTACTCATTTTGTGAGATGACTCGACACATCTGCAATCATAAGTCTTCGTCCAGGTCAATACTCTTGTCATTTTTCATTTACTATTTTTTTTTAATTCTTTTTTTTTTTCTTAAAGAGAATCTCATCCTATCATGTACCATCAGTAGCAACATCATGTTGTATTGATTACACGTATATCTTATATGAAGGATACACTCTAATAATATATAAATTCTTCTACTCCTCAGGTTTAGAAGGAACAGGAGCGACACAGGAAGCTAGTAAGGATCTCTACTGGTTCTAGACGGTACACTCTGACTTGTAGACGTACCATACCCTGTCTAGACACCGTGGGCCAGCGAAGACAAACTACGTAACTTCGAATATCTAAAAGAAAAAGAGAGATAAATATACAGACTGAAGGATACGTGAAAACATATCCAAGACTTAGTGAAAGGACTTACATACACCCAAAGGGGGACACTTATCCTGCTCATGAAGTATGCTGTCTATACTGACAGGACAGCATGAATACTTTCTCACCTATGTGGCGGAGATGCTGAATCTATGGAAAGTGATGCTGACGGTCTTAAAGAACAAGCAAGTGAATACAATTCTTGGAAGGATGTGCTTTGGAAAATACTCATGTTGATTCTCAGTAACTATTTACAAGAGTGATGTATCTGATGGATGATGTTATGTGTAAAATAGGAAAATTGATGGATGATGTTATGTGTAAAATAGGAAAATTGGGATTGTGCAGAAATAGTATATGGTGTGTGCAGTTCACAATTAGGTCATAACGTCGTACTTAATTTATTTAAGCACAAGTTGAGAGAAATACGTATGTGAAATCGGTGCTATGATATTATGATAAAAAAGATGAAAACAAAATCTGGATGGTGATTTTTTTTTTTTTTCTCGAAGTAGAAGTATTTTGTTAACGATTAAACAAATTATATTATATATATATACAGTATATGAAAAGGAAATAAGCCATTATAACTGTCTCTTCATTTCTTCATT
>BOPN01002015.1:105000-110000 GCA_017312705.2 Penaeus japonicus | reverse complement strand
TTATTATCATTATTATTATTATTATCATTATTATTGATATCATTATTATCATTATTATCATTGTTATAATTATCATTGTTATTATTATTATCATTATTATCATTATTATTATTATCATTATCACTACTATTGTTATTATTATTACTATAATTTTTATTATCATTATTATTACTATGATCATTTTCATTATCATCATTACTATTATCATTATCATAATTGTCATAATTATTATGATCTTTATCATTGTTATCATTGATACTATTATTACTACCATTGTCATTATTATCATTATTATCAGTATCATAACTAATATCATTATTATTATTGCTATAATTATCATCATCATTATTATCATTATTATTGTTATCATTATAATCATTTTCAAAGGTATCATCATATTTATTATTGTCATAGATAGTATCATCATTATCATCATCATTATCACTATTATTAACGTCACCAACATTACCATTATTATTATTTTCATAATTATAATGATTAGTATTATCAAAATAATACTAATGTTGATAGCGTTATTATTATTATTGTTGATATAGTTATTGTCATTGTCATCATTATAATCATTATTATTAGTTTTATTATCGTTATCCTTATTATTAACAATATAATTTCTTTATCAATTAACATCATCATCCTTATCATCATTATCATTACCATCATCATTATAATCATCATTTTTTTATTATCATTATCATTGTTTTCACCCTTACTGCTATCATTATTATCACTATCATTATCATTATAATTATTATCATCATCAGCATTATCATAGTACACCATACCGGCAATCATACCCATTTATGCAACATACATGTAATCAACTTCATATTAAATACATTAATCTCGGTTTCTTATATGAAAAAGGAAGAAGTAAGAAGCTAATATCCCAACGTAATACTTTGATCAAGCAAATGGATACGTTAAATAACTTGCAAAGCAAAGCAATCAAGTATTTGTGTTTTTATGTATGTGTATTTATATAGTATGTTGATCGTTATCTTGTTGATGCATAACAAACAGATACTTAAAAACAGATAACAACAGATTGATAGATTAAAATGAATGATATGTATGTATATATATATATATATATATATATATATATATATACATATATATACAGTATATATATATATATATATATATATATATATATGTATATGTATATAATGAAAGAAGAATGAGGAAAGATATATGTATATATACATATATATATATATATATATATATATATATATATATATATATATATATATATATATATATATATATGTATATATATATATATACATATATATATACATATATGTATATATATACATATATATATATATATATATATATATATATATATATATATGTGTGTATATATATATATATATATATCTATATATATATATATATATATATATATATATATATATATATATATATATATATACATATATATGTATCTATCTATCTATCTATCTATATATATATATATATATATATATATATATATATATATATAAAGTTTATACTGACTCAGCATATCATATCCAATGAAAATCGAGGTGAAGTGTGGCGGGTGACTTCCTTAGAGTGAACGACAGGAAGACAATGCGAAGACGAGGGAATAAGAAAAGAAATAAAGAAAAAGAAACTGAAATATATACAAAAGAAAGGATGATGATATTGAAGACTATAAATCATCACAATGATGATGTTAAGATGTAAATTGAAAAAAAAGAGATTTTGATGAACGAAGAATAAAGAAAGAGATCAGAGTAGGATATATTCTTTCTTATAGAAGAAAAAGAATAGACGATAATTCATATAGGATGGATAGACTTAGGATGAATAGGATAAAGATCCTTCGAAGAGATTAAAAAAGGTTAGAAATACTCGATGAAACGGACAGTAGTTAGATACAAAGAAATACAATCAACTAAATCTCTCAAAATATCAAAATAGTCATTAGAACTGCATCATGTTGATGAAAGTGCAACATCAGACTTCAACCACATATCTAACATTCTATTATTATCTTGCTATTTTAACCTCATTCCTATTTTTTCCCCTATATTTTCTAGTGACGGAAAGAGTTGAGGATTTCAAAATAGGATTGGGAGAGAGGATACGTGAGAGATGGTGTGAGAGAGAGAGAGAGAGAGAGAGAGAGAGAGAGAGAGAGAGAGAGAGAGAGAGAGAGAGAGAGAGAGAGAGAGAGAGAGAGAGAGAGAGAGAGATAGATAGATAGATAGATAGATAGATAGATAGATAGATAGATAGAGAGAGAGAGAGAGAAAAGGAAAAAAAAGGTGTGACAATATAAAAAAAAGTAGAAAAAGAGAGGAAGAACGAAATAGATAGGTAAAGAGAGAAAGGAAGAGATAGATAAATAAATAGACAGATAGATAGAGAGAGAAAAAAAAAAGTGAAACAGAAAAAGCAGAAGAAGAAGAAATAGAAGAAGAAGAAGAAATAGAAGAAGAAGAAGAAGGAGAAGGCCAAATGGTGCAGGGTTATGAGGGCGGCATGAGGTAAGTACGACCCAAGTATGAGGAGAACAGGAGGTGGGTATAAAGATAGAAAGGCATATGGGGGAGAAGTTAAGATAAGATAAGATAAACGTATTAGAAGGGCATGAGGAGAATTACATTCGTATGAGGTAGGTATAACATTACAATGGTATGAGGAGTGTATGAGGATTGGCGCTTAGTAGCCTATGAAAAAAATATAAAAAGTACATGAATTTTATGACAAAGGAATGGACATGAGCGTATGTGGAAAGTATGAGAATGAGAGTTACAAGAAAATAAAAAGAAGATATGAGAAAGACAGGAAACTCATATAAAAAATACGAGGTCTCAAAAATATGAGAAAGATAAGAAAACACTCAACATGAACTCTTTACAAATCAAACACGGCCACGAGAATGAAACAAATAGGGGTTATGAGGACGCTATGAGGCCAGGCAGGGTATGAGACGGCGATAGAGCTTGGCATTGTTCCATCTCATAACGATAACACTCCGGCCTCAAGCAGTGGCTGAGTAACAAGGGTTGACAGAAGTAAGCAATTCTGTGTCACACTCATTCTTCAGGTCGGGGACTTCGGAGGGACGGAAATGTCAATAACGGACGCTCTCGTTAGCCCATTATGCAAATCTAATGGAGTTAAAGCACGTCCCTCAATTTCGGAAGTTCTAATAAAAGGTAATTAAGAAAAAAAGGGAATGAGAGAGAGAGAGGGGGGGGGAGAGAGAGAGAGAGAGAGAGAGAGAGAGAGAGAGAGAGAGAGAGAGAGAGAGAGAGAGAGAGAGAGAGAGAGAGAGAGAGAGAGAGAGAGAGAGAGAGAGAGAGAGAGAGAGAGAGAGAGAGAGAGAGAGAGAGAGAGAGAGAGAGAGAGAGAGAGAGAGAGAGAGAGAGAGAGAGAGAGAGAGAGAGAGAGAGAGAGAGAGACAGAGAGAGAGAGAATAAAAAAGAGATACCTTTTCTCTTTGGAAAGAGAGAGAAAGAGAAAGAAAGAAAGAAAGAAAGAGAAAAAAAACATAAAGAAAGAGAGAAAAAAGAGAAAAAGAGACAGAGAAAGAGAGAGAGAGCGAAAGAGCAACACAATGCCAAAAAAGATACCTTCACTCTTTAGACCCCAACGGGCAGAAAGTATAGACGACGGAGACTCCCCAAAGAGCATCTTCTCATGTGACTCCTCATGTGCTAATGAATTTCTGGTTAAGATCATCACGAGTTTATTTGAGGTTTTAACGACAGACAGGCCCCACGTTGGGCGTAGGTCCTTGCGATGAACGATAAACTTGAATGTGTTGCAGATTGTCATATGGGCCCGGGTATAGGGCGTGGGGGAGTGGGAGGGAGGGAGGGAGGGAGTGGGAGGGAGGGAGGGAGGGAGGGAGGGAGAGGGGGATGAGGGGACGAAAGGTGGAGGAAAGTTGGGTGGTGGGAGGAGAGAGGGGAGGGTGGTGGTGGGAGGGAGGGAGGGAGGGATGGTGGTAGGAGGGGGGAGGGGGGAGGAGGGTGGGTGGTGGGAATGGAGTGATTGGGGGAATTGTGGGATTGGGAGGGGGGGAGGAAGAGGAGGAGGAGGAGAAAGAGGAGGAGGAGGAGGAGGAGAAGGAGGAGGAGGAGGTGGAGGAGCAGGAGGAGGGGGGGGGGGGGGGGATAGCCCCTGTCACTCAGCAAGTATCAATTGCATGGGATTCGAAACCACGATAAATCTACGCCGTTAACGCTAATTACGTTGCAAGTGTAGGGTTATTATTCGTTTCTTGAATGTTGATGATAATAAATGAATTGCATCGCCGTGAAATAACTCAAGAGACGAGAGTGGCGATCTAAAACTTTTAGTACGGGGGCGATTTCTTTTCAATTCTTTTTCTTTCTCTCTCTCTCTCTTCCTTTTCTCTCTCTCTATCTATCTATCTAATCTCTCCTCTCTCCTATCTCTCTTCTTCTCTCTCCTCCTCTCCCTTTCTTTCTCCCTCTCTCTCTCTATCTATATCTATCTATCTGTCGCGTAATTCTTTATGTTTTTCTCTTTTTCTTTTTTTTCTTTTTTCTTTTAAAAGATGAATCTGGTACACATCTTTCACGTCAGATTGTGGGACGAGACGTCACGGTGGCGATAACTTCATCACGCTTTCTGCTCGTCACTCCTTTTAGAGACGGCCATTCCCCGTGTTCGAATACCCGGTGAGATTAACCTTTTATTTCTTCAAAAAATCCCCCAACTTATTTACCGTCCTTGAGGTGTACGTACGCATTACGAGTCGATTATTTACGAAAGTCGCGGTCACCGAAGGAAGAGTATAAGTAGACTTCGTTCGTTCGGGTATTATTCGAAGGCTCAAGAAGCGGAAGAAATAAACAAGTCGAAGTCGAAGGTCAGTAGCCGAAGGCAAGAGTCGGGAGGAGGGTTCCCGCGCATCCCCTATAGTGTATTGAATTACGTTCCTCGTGTTGTTTTTGGCGAATGAT
>BOPN01002015.1:90000-92500 GCA_017312705.2 Penaeus japonicus | reverse complement strand
ACAGCAACACCTGCCGAAAAATAATGCAGAAAAATATCATTACAGTAAATAAATAAAAACAACAACTATGACATTTTTGGATAAGCTTTAAACTGACCAATAAATAGATAACTTCTCTCTTGATAGCTATTAGAATTAATTAAGAAGAAGTGATGAAAGAATTATATTTTGAGAATCAGAAAAGCTAAAGTTTAAAGTTGAAATTGTTTATCAAGACTACAACAACAATCACGTAAACTTGACAGAATTATCCGCTGAGTAAAAAAAAAAAAAAAAAAAAAAAAAAAAATATTACGAAGGTTTTAGAGATGTGTTTCTCATGCCAAAGCAATGCAACGATAATGCAATTTTGGAAATACAAACAACACAGATCTGAAATTCATGCAACAGCTGAAGTTGATATTGTGTTTTAATATGAATAAAAAATGAATAAAGATAAAGAGTTACCTTAGATTAGGTATCATTAGAAATAATTGCGACAGGATATAATGATGTAGAAAATAATTAGATGCATTTGATATAATAAGAGACAAATACCAGTAAAATGTTTTTTTCTTTTTTTTTTTCTTTTGTAAGAATACATTAGGGTTACTTTTACTTTTCCGAAAAAAATATACCTTAAACAAAATAAAATTAGAGTTGGTATTAGAATATATATATATATATATATATATATATATATATATATATATATATATATATATATATATATACCAACTATATATATATATATATATATATATATATATATATATATATATATATATATATATATATATTTATATATATATATATATATATATATATATATATATATATATATATATATATATATATATATATATATATATATTCTAATACCAACTCTAATTTTATTTTATTAGTTACATACATGTGTGTGTGTGTGTGTGTGTGTGTAAATGTAATAATATATATAGAGATAAATAAATAAATATATATATATATATATATATATATATATATATATATATATATATATATATATAATATAATATGATATATATATTCAATTTCATCAATTTTTTTCCAATAATTGGATGATGTGCCAGTGATGTGTAAAACTGATTTTATTCCTCTCGACTTAGATTAAGTGAACCATTCCAATTCTATACAACACCATAAACAGCGTCATTATTTTAAATACACAATATCCTAATATCTAAATTCTTGTAATAGTGTATTGCTCAACCTCTGACTCACCCACGTCATTGCAAATTCAACATATTCCCGGTGTTGATGTGACGTCACAGAGAACAAAACTAATCCCATTCAATTCAAACTCGTCCCATCACTTATTTTAAATTCGTGATTCGAATTTACGTTATCTGTTATCAGCGATGTTATCAGATAAGCGATCGCCGACCAACGTGTGGAATAACAATAAGGGTTGTTGCATGTGCAAATGACGTCATAAAGTTGCCAGTTACCGCAAATGGAGTGGAAGATGAGTGTAATTAAACGCTACGATACTAGCATTGCTAAAGCTACGGTTGCTATTAAGCGTAATGGCTTCGGGATGATGGGTGTGATGGAGCGAAACGAAGATTTATGGAAAAGGGGTGAAACTATTCTGTGTTTTACCGTAGATTTGTTTTTGTTTTTTCTACTCGCTGTATTGTTTGTTTGTTTGTTTGTTTGTTTTGGTTCATAGTGTACAAATTTTGTTTGTAAAAAGGCATTTTATTTGTGTTATTAGAATGCTACCGGATTAAATCTTCTGTTGAAATAAACACATATAAAATATATATCCATATACAAATCCACACGAAGACACACACACACTCACATACACATGTGTGTGTGTGTGTGTGTGTATATATATATATATATATATATATATATATATATATATATATATATATATATATATATATATATATATATATATATATATATATATATATTTATACCATAAATATACATACATGCAGCCACTCATAAAGCGAAAAAAAAAACAATTTTATTGGGTTTACACCATTCTGACAATTCCAATGATTACACATCATTACGGTATCAATTCAACCCTTAAAGTATATCACAAACAAAATAATTATATTCTGCATCCAATTCAAAATTCTTTTAAAACTACACGTATATAATTACCATTACACAAACTGAACAATTAACCCAAATATTTTCTTCCCCGCATTTCCTACATATCTTCGTTTATCCGTTTATTCATCCTGTTTATCATTTACTTTTTCTCTTCTTTGTTTATTAGTTTATTTGCCCTGTTTATTATTTACTTTTTCTTTTCTTTGTTTATCAGTTTATTCGCCCTGTTTATAATTTATCATTATTTTTTTTTTGTTTATCACTTTATTCGCCCTGTTTATTATTTACTTGTTTTTTTTTTTTTTTTTTTTTATCAGTTCATTCGCCCTGTTTATTATTTTCTTGTTTTTTGTTTTTTTTGTTTGTTTATCAGTTTATTCGCCCTGTTTATATATTTTTTTATTTTCTTTGTTTATCAGTTTAT
>BOPN01002015.1:80000-82500 GCA_017312705.2 Penaeus japonicus | reverse complement strand
AGATGAATTTCGAAACTGTTGTATATGTGTATATATTACATATATATATATATATATATATATATATATATATATATATATATATATATATATATATATACGTATATATACACATATGTATATATGTGTGTGTTTGTATGTGTTTGTATGTGTGTGTGTGTGTGTATTTGTTTGTGTGTGTATGTGTGTTTGTTTGTGTGTGTGTGTGTGTGTTTGTTTGTGTGTGTATGTGTGTGTGTTTGTGTGTGTGTGTGTGTGTGTGTGTGTGTTTTCACCTTATCATATAATGATATATATGAAATCAAATCATCGCAGCATAGGAAATCTCTACTGTAACTCCCTTTTTGTGCATTAATTCGTCTCTACATATCGTGGACAAGAAAATAATGAGGTTATTCTTATTCCTTATCAAGTGTTATTTCTCAACACCCGAAACAGAATCCTAATGAAAAGGGAATGGAAGACTCCGTAGAGTTTTATATAACAAAATAATTTCCCCTAAATAAACAAGTATTATTCAGGAAATATATTGGATAGTGTATATCCTCAGTTAACAAAGCTACTAAAATGGCGAATAATAAGAATGATAATAATGATATTGATGATAATGATGATAATAAAAATAATAATGATATCGATGCAATGTCGGCATAATCATAGCGACACAAACAAGAAATCAACAAGAAAACAATACCAAGCAAGATAACAGGTCACCACGTAAACAAGGTCAAAAACAAACGGAACGACACAAACAAGAAAGCGACAAGAAAACAATGCCAAACGAGATAAGAAGTTCATACGTAAATTAGGCCCAGTCAGTGGTACCAGCATTATCCATTGGTTCGTGGTTCGAAAACTGAGCCAGTCGGAAGGCTAGTGTCCTTGTGTGATGTCTATTGGTTGGAAAGAGCGAGTCACCATTCTAGGCTTGACTGCCAACTTCATCACAGAGAGGGACATAAAGCGAACATCACCGTCAGTGCCATCGTAACTGGGGGGCTTTGCGGATAGCCCTGGCAACGCTGCCGTGGTCTACATATAGTTCTGCCAACACTGTTATCGTCCAGATCTAAGTCTGCTAATACTACAATTTTACAGCCAGGTCTGCCAGTACTATCTATCACCGAGTCTAGATCTAGTTCTGCCAACGCTGTCATTGTATTAGATCTAAGTCTGCTAATTCTGGCATTCCATCTACTCTCAGCCCTGACAACACTGTTAATATTTACAGTTAACAACAAAATCTGTTAATAATATGTTTACATCAACTACTGTTACCATAATTATGTCATTACATATCTGTCAACACCTATTATCCACTGATGATGACACTGCCAACGGTGCCATTGTTGACATCCTATTCTGCCAACACTGCCATTGTTTAGATCTAAGTCTGCTAATACTGGCATTCCATCTACGCTTAGCCCTGACAACACTGTTCATATTTACAGTTAACAACAAAGCCTGTTAATAATATGTCTACACCAACTACTGTTACCATAATTATGTCATTACATATCTGTCAACACCTATTATCCACTGATGATGACACTGCCACCATTATATATAATCTCTCCTTCTGAATCACTACCAACAATTAACTGATATTCACATGGTGTCATTGTTTACCTAATATCCAAAGCTCATATTCTTCCAAATTATCTTAGCCTTATGTCAAATCATCACACTACAAGGTATTCTTCCAGTCATCCTAATTTCACAAATACCTCTACTCTATCTATCTCTATCTATCTCTCTTATCTCTATGCATATCTACTATATAAAAAGATAACGAAAAAAAATACCTATGCTCACTCATTACTAGGAATCCTATAACTCTTACGTATCCTTTTCCATCCCTATCAATATCATAAAACGTGGTTCTGTTTATACTGTCACTTTACTACTATTATTGTTATGAATTGGAGAATAATGATCGTAAACAAATATCTGTATGGATATTATTACTCTCAGTATCGGGAATACTGAAAATTACTATCGCTGCTGTTAGTATGGTAGTCAGAATTACTATCAGGATTACTATCAAATAGTGAAAAAATATTCATGTGAAAAATGACATTTCAATGAAATATGATGCGTATTCTCACTATCAAAACAATATCAAGAACAACCATCACTATTACTCAAAACAGAACATTTTTGTAATCTAGTTTTACACCATTCGATTAACACAATATCCAACATAAACCAAGTCATAATCACCATCCCGACACCATAACTTCGCCCCAACTATCACCATCACCCTCTATAATATAATCAATAGAATCTTTCCTCTTTTTCTCTCAAGTAAACTTACTCTTAACTAAGCCAGATTCACCATAAACAAGCGCATTATGGCCAGACCCTCACCATAAACTCACAATCAGCACACCATCATTGAGAGACGCGGTAGAGGGGGGGGGGGTAGGGTAGGGTAGGGATTTCTAAATACAGAAAAGGGAGAGGTAGGAGGAGAGGGAGAGGGGGGAGGGGGGAGAGG
>BOPN01002015.1:62500-72500 GCA_017312705.2 Penaeus japonicus | reverse complement strand
GAGGGGAAGAGGAAGGGGATGGGAGGGGGGAGGGGAGGGGAGGAAGGAGGAGGGGAGGGGAGGGGATGGATGAGGGAGGGAGGGGTGAAGGAGGAGGAGGGGAGGGAGGGGGAAGGGAGGGGGAGGAGATAGGAAGAGCGAGAAGGAAAAGTGTTAAGAGAGAGTTGGAGCACGAGGAGGGGGAAGGGGGGGAAGGGGGAAGGGAAGGGAAGGGGTGAGCAGCGGGGGGGGGGGGGGGGAAGAGGTGAGAAAGGGGAGAGGAGGAACAAGACTAAGGTTGAAGGACGGCGATGGTGTGCTATTTCCTTCAGTCAATATTCTTAACCCAAAACGGAGCCTTGTATGTCCGCCCGTGAAGTTGCTTCTGACCCCCCCCTCCCCCCTCCCCTATTAGCCCCTCCTCTCTCCCTTCCCCTCCTTGAACCCCCCACCCCTATTAGCCCCTCCTCTCTCCCTTCCCCTCCTTGAACCCCCCACCCCTATCAGCCCCTCCTCTCTCCCTTCCCCTCCTTGAACCCCCCACCCCTATTAGCCCCTCCTCTCTCCCTTCCCCTCCTTGAACCCCCCACCCCTATTAGCCCCTCCTCTCTCCCTTCCCCTCCTTGAACCCCCCACCCCCCCCATTAGCTCCTCCTCTCTCCTTCTTCCCCTCCTCCTCCTCCTGCTCCCATCATCTCCTCCCTCCCACCCCACCCCCACCCACTTCCTACTCCTCCACCCCCTCTTTTCCCCCTTTAAAGTAGGGGGACTTTGTCTCTGGTTTTTGTTTGAGAGAAAGAGGTGGGGGGGGGGGGTCAGAAATATGTGGAGATAGAGAAAGAGAGAAATAGAGAAAGAGAGAGAGAGAGAGAGAGAGAGAGAGAGAGAGAGAGAGAGAGAGAGAGAGAAAGAGAGAGAGAGAAGAGAAAAAGACAGAGAGAGAGAGAGAAGAGAAAAAGACAGACAGAGAGAGAGAACGAGAGAGAGAGCGAGAACGAAACAGAGAGAAAGACAGTGATAGAAAGAGATAAACAAACAAACAGACAAACAGAGAAAGAGAAAAGCCAGAGAGAGAGAGAAAAAAAAAAGTATAAAAGCGAGGGAGGGGAACCGGAGACACGGAGGAAGGCAAACAGACAGAAACAAAGAGGAGGCTTAAGAAAACAAACTCACAAGAATGAAAATAAAGAGTCCGGAAAAAAAACAAAGAAAGCAAAAAAATAAAAACAACAAAAACAAATCGTTCCTGGAAAAACAACAACAGATTATTACTTAAGAAAAATATGAAAATAAATAAATTTACTTTAAAAAAAATCAGAATAAGAGATCATTAATCAGGTAATTAGACAATAAAGAAACATCAATATATCTAAATATACGAGCGTAAAGTAATATTTCAAAATATAGTAATATGAACGTGTGTTAAATTAATATTTTATACAATAAAAATTATTCAAATTAATCCTGGAAATCGCTTTCAAAGAGTAAAGGTAAAATTCATACGCAACATAGATAATTAAGGTAAAATGTAAAAAAATATATATATGTTCAAAAATTAAGCGAGGAAATATTGTGTAATGCTCGAGCTAAATCTGTATGTTATTTTGTCTACTTTGAAGTAAGTTTGGCATATTTATTTTCTTAATTTTACTAGTAATGTGTTTTTCTCACTTTTTTTATCAATGCTTTGTAAATTGGTACAAAAGAAGGTGAGAAATCTTTGATATACGAGCTTAGTTAAAAATAAAAAAACAACAACCATGAGGTATTTTTCAATATCAATATTATAACGCGTAACATAGTCAAATTAGTATCGGTTAAAAAACTATAAAACTAAAATTATTCAGTATTCGAAAATAGCAAATCTAAAAAACGCAAACAATCAAAGTAAAGCTTAATATCTGCTAGAAATTAGAAAAAAAGACAAAAAGAAAAAAATATATATCTATAAATAAAAAAGTAAAGCTTATTATGAGTTAGAAATTAGAAAAAAGACAAAAAAGACACACACACAAAAAAAAAAAACATCTACGTTGGAAATAAGTAAAAGTAGTTATTATTTTTTAGTGGAAAAAAATGTGAGAGTGATCGTTCTCTCGAGATAGGGGTAACTGCTGTAAACTCAGTCTTACGGTTAGCGTGGAATGCAGAAGTATGTGGACGATGTAAGGCTGATGTCGAAATGATAAAGGTACTTCCTATACCTCGTGCCGCTAAAATGAAAGAAAGATTCTGATGAAAGTACTGGGGAAGTCTTTTTAAAGATATTGTTAGTATTGTTCTTGAGGTAGGAAGTCTGTGAAATTTGGGGAAAGTTCTGAATTTTTTAAAAATTGTTGGTGTAAAGTTGGGTTTTGTGATGAGTGGTGACATTTTGGGTAAATGTTGCTTATAGATATTTATGAGATTTTTAAAGATAAGTCTTACATTGTTGTGAACTCATGTCACCACAATAAAAATTGATGATGAAATCATGGGTAAAATTAATCATTTTTATGACATGATGAAGGCACATCCTCTACCACTGTGAACTCACGTCACCTTGATGAAAAAGGAAAAATTTCCCGGGTGATTTTTTTATTTTATTTTATTTTTGTACGAATCTGTTTTTAGTTTCAATTATGAGAGATTTCACTTGTTATCCTTTTATTATGATCATTATTACATAATTACCATTACAACTCTGTAACGTTGTTTTGAGAGCTTAATAGAATGATAAAGATTTCAGTGACAGTATCTGAATGAAGTTTTGAAGTTTAAATGACATTTTCCTTGATCACTTTTATCAACATATCATACCATGTCTTTTTCTCATGCCTTTTCTTCTTCTTCTTCTTCCTCTTTTATCACTTCTTTCTCATGTCATCCTGATAGAAGAAGTAATGGATGAAATCATATGGATGAGAATTTGGATGATTCTGATGGCTTCAGTTATGTAAATAAGTGGCTGAATTTTGGGAAAATTTGCATCTTTGTTTATATGTTTTTGTGATTCTGTTAAGGGTATTTGTAATAGCACTGTGGACTCCGGTCGCTGTATAAGTCAAATTCATATATATGTATATGTATATATATATATATATATATATATATATATATATATATATATATATATATATATATGGTATATATATATATATATATATATATATATATATATATATATATATATATATATATATATATATATATATATATATATATATATACATATATATTATATATATATATATATATATATATATATATATATATATATATATATATATATATATATATATATATATATATATATATATATATGTATATATATATATATATATATATATATATATATATATATATATATATATATATATATATATATATATATATATATATATATATATATATATATATATATATATATATATATATATATATATATATATATATATTGAAAATGCAATGTTTCGTAAATTAGTGGAAAAGAAGTTAAGAAACCCTGATATATACCTTACTAGTATTTGTTTTGTTTTTCCTCTCGTTTATTAATCATATTCTTCAATTATCCACGTTCTTTCCTTTAGTTCTATAATGAATCTTATTGAATGGCTGGATATTTTTATTAGGCTATGAGGCGAATGACTTAAATAATCGAATGACCTTAAGCTATACTAGGTATATCTATAAACACACACACACACACACACACACACACACGCTGAAATCAATACACACCAAAAGCCTTTTTTTTTCTTCTAAACATGATTTCCCAAACCTCCAAATGAGATACATAACCTATTATAAATTCCAATAACTCACCTGGACGCCTGACTAAGACTCCTACTAAAAAAAAAAAAAACTAAAAGTAAAAAAAAAAAAGTAAAAAAAAACTGCTAACGCAAATAGACGGAATTTTCTAACCACACTAAATTTTCTCCGTTTTACACCCTCGTGCGAGCTTGGTATTTATCTTCATAAGTGGCTTGTTTTGTTGTGTTTACGAAGCACAAGGTATTGTTAACTCCTTATGCAAATTAAGCACAGCATCAGTGCCATGTGATAATGTTGACCAAGAGTCCACGAGCCAAAGATCTGTTTAACGCTAGCTCTTTTCACAGTCTGTTTCCGTTGTTTTTTTTCTTGTTCTTTGTTTTTTTGTTTGTTTGTTT
Source organism: Penaeus japonicus (assembly GCA_017312705.2). Classification (NCBI taxonomy): domain Eukaryota; kingdom Metazoa; phylum Arthropoda; class Malacostraca; order Decapoda; family Penaeidae; genus Penaeus; species Penaeus japonicus. The sequence goes on along the minus strand of BOPN01002015.1, from coordinate 68,367 downwards.
GTTTCTGCCTGTGTCTTGCTACAAGGAGGGAGAAGGATCATTACCGACAATAAGAAGAATGAGAACAGCAGCAAGACAAGGCTATTCTCGATCGTCGAGTCTCTGTTTCTTAATCTCTTTGTCTCTGTCTTGGACTGTCTCTCTCTCTCTTTCTCTCACTCTCTCTGTCTCTCTCTCTCTCTCTCTCTCTCTCTCTGTCTGTCTGTCTGTCTGTCTGTCTGTCTCGGGCTCTCTCTCTCTCTCTCTCTCTCTCTCTCTCTCTCTCTCTCTCTCTCTCTCTCTCTCTCTCTCTCTCTCTCTCTCTCTCTCTCTCTCTCTCTCTCTCTCTCTCTCTCTCTCTCTCTTTCTCTCTCTCTCTCTCTCTGTCTCTCTTGCTCTCTCTCTCTCTTACTCTTTTCTCTCTCTTGCTCTTTTCTCTCTCTTGCTCTCTCTCTCTCTCTCTCTCTCTCTCTCTCTCTCTCCCCTCTCTCTCTCTCTTGCTCTCCTGCTCTTTCTCTCTCTCTTGCGCTCTCTCTCTCTCTCTCTCTCTCTCTCTCTCTCTCTCTCTCTCTCTCTCTCTCTCTCTCTCTCTCTCTCTCTCTCTCTCTCTCTCTCTCTCTCTCTCTCTCTCTCTCTCTCTCTCTCTCTCTCTCTCTCTCTCTCTCCCTCTCTCCCCCCTTTATTCCTTTCTCCTACAATCTCCTAACCTTCACGCATCCCACTATCTCTATACATCCATTCACATAAAAGCTATAAGCAGCATCGCATCCCTGTGAACATCACATTCAACATCACATTCAACATCACATTCAACATCATATTCAACATCACATCCAGACCTAAAAGTCTTAACAAAGTGACTACAGACACGCGATACACATACACTGTTAACAGATCGAGTAAAATAAAAGCAGAGGAGGCACAGGGGTCCTCAAGGGGGGGGGGGGGTGAGAGTGCCAAACGTCTTAAAGAAACTAAGACAAGGATAGTCGAAACGGCAGCTGCATCTCGAAAGGGCATGGCTGGTGAATTTTCCCCCCCCTTTCTTTTTTTTCTTTTTTTTTTTCTCTCTCTTTTGTTCTTTTTCTCTCTTGGTCTTTCTCTCTCTCTCTTGCTCTTTCTCTCTCTTGCTCTCTCTCTCTCTTTCTTGCTCTCTTTCTTTCTTTCTCTCTCTCTCTCTCTTGCTCTCTCTCTCTCTCTCTCTCTCTCTCTCTCTCTCTCTCTCTCTCTCTCTCTCTCTCTCTCTCTCTCTCTCTCTCTCTCTCTCTCTCTCTCTCTCTCTCTCTCTCTCTCTCTCTCTCTCTCTCTCTCTCTCTCTCTCTCTCTCTCTCTCTCTCTCTCTCTCTCTCTCTCTCTGTCTCTCTCTCTCTCTGTTTTTCTCTCTCTCTCTCTTGCTCTTACTCTCTCTCTCTCTCTCTCTCTCTCTCTCTCTCTCTCTCTCTCTCTCTCTCTCTCTCTCTCTCTCTCTCTCTCTCTCTCTCTCTCTCTCTCGCTCTATCGCTCTCTCTCTCTCTCTCTCTCTCTCTCTCTCTCTCTCTCTCTCTCTCTCTCTCTCTCTCTCTCTCTCTCTCTCTCTCTCTCTCTCTCTCTCTCTCTCCCCCCCCCCTTCTTTATGTCTTTATGTGTCGCTGGTGTTACTGTTCTCCTAATATATATATATATATATATATATATATATATATATATATATATATATATATATATATATATACATACATATATATATATATATATATATATATATATATATATATATATATATATATATATATATATAAATACTCTTAGGGTTGTTGTTATTTCGGTCCACTCTAAAAGTAGAAATACGAAAACCTCGAACCGATGGTGTTGCATTAGGAAGCGCTAAGGCCTTGTGTTGCATTGCACTTAGGTTGGTATTTCATCTACGTCGCGATATATTTGCATATCTGACAGTGACGGACATGACACGAGTCAACCGTCGACAAACAACGACCTATATTCATATGGAATTATGTTTACAACAGTCGAATAAACTCAATAACGCCATCTATATCAACACGCTTCAGTTGAGATCTGTATTTGCATATTTTTTACCCCCTCCCTCCTCCTCCCTCCCCCCCTCCCCCTCCCCCTCCCCCTCCCAACCCTAATGCTATTGAAATGTTTACGGTAAGATATCTCTCTCTCGTATATTAATAATTCCGTGGATGATAATCGGGTAAAGAGAATCCCGGAACACAAGTGAGATGAATATGATGGAGAGATGTCTAGCCTCGAAGCAGCATCCCAGCATCTCATCTCGCCAGGTGTGTCTCGCTTTCAAGCACGCAAGTGATTCTCTCGTTTTTGAAAGCGCAAAGAGGCTCTGCTTTCAGATCGGATATAAGCATGATGGTTTGAATGTGACTTTGTCTAGGTTGTGCTTTGAGTTCGGTTATATGCATGATGTTCGCAAAAGTAAGGCGTTTCATTCAGTAAGCGATATCTATCTATCTATCTATCTATCTATCTATCTATCTATCTATCCATCTATATATATATTTTTTTTTTTTCTGATATAATTCTGATGATATTTTAGTCGATCAAAAGGAAATATGAACATGAACAATTATATTTTGGAAAATTAATATACATAGATATCTGTAAGTGGGATAATATTTAAAGTTAAAAAGAGATTGCTAACTATTCCTTTTACTTTCTCATTTTTTTCTGTGTGTGTGTGTGTGTGTGTGTGTGTGTGTGTGTGTGTGTGTGTATGTGTGTGTGTGTGTGTGCGCGCGCGCGTGTGTGTGTGTGGACATAAATATATAAACTTTATCTATCTGTCTATCTATCTATCTTTCTATCTAAAAATGCATTTATGTATGGTTGCATGTATATTTTTTGAGTATCATAATGACGATTAATGTTTCATAATCATGCCTTTGTAACATATATACACATCTATTTGTCATGCAGTAGCTTCTGCATGACGCCAGCCATGAAACATTCAGTTTTGACATTGTTCATATTTCATAACTCCCGTAGACGGTTATTAACGTTAATATAACATCATTAATAACAACTAACCTGTCATAAGGCTCAGTCATGATATCTGTCCCTTGTCATGCACTAACTGTTTGTCATGAGTTTTGAGTCCCAACATAATGAAGTCCCATTATACCTTCTGTTTTAGGTCATGAGCTCATGAAGTCTCCTCATGACATCTAACATCGGGAAATGAAATTGCACTATGATGCTATTTATAGGACACGGAGGGACGTCAAAATTCTACACACACACATACACACATGCACACACACACACACACACAAACACACACATGCACACACATATACGCGTTGAGGATTTAAGTTGCATGAAAACATGATTCTTCTGGTCCTTTTCGTTATATTGCTTCTGCAAGTTTTTTTTTCTAAAGAAGCAATGTTGCAAAGAGTAAGTTTCCTGCAATCTTCCAACTACTATTTTTTGTTCTGTTCCCGCACAGACGCACACGCAGTCAAATAGATAAACACAGAAACGCACACGCACACACACACAAACACACACACACACAAACAAACACACAAACAAACACACAAACAAACACACACAAACAAACAAACACTAACAAACAAACAAACACACAAACAAACACACACCCTCTCTATCTCGTAAAGTCTCCCCACAACACAACATCTGGGTCATGCAATCCCTCATGACAGCACCTGACCGCGACCACGACCACGACCACGACCACGCCCACGCCCATGCGCCGCTGCACAACACACCCGAGGCAGCGGACGGAAGCCAGCAGCGACGGCAACGGATCCGGCGACGGCAATGGCGACTACGATGGCGACGGCAATGGCGACGGCGAAGCGAGAGGCGAGAGCTCGGAAACATGTAAACAAAGAGGTAATGGAGTGCCTTTAGTCGTTATAACTCATGTTAATGACTCCTCCCTTCGCTTTTATGTCGCCATTTTCGCATTTTATTCACCTCAGGGTATGTGTGATAAAAGAAAAATATTTCAGCGTGGCAATTAAAGAGCTTTATTGGCATTAAATTAAACCCAACGGGTAGATTCAAACCTCTTTTATTTCCGTGAATAAGACAAGTTAATCAGGTTTGGTTAACGCCGTGTGTCATCACCTGGAATAGTGTGTTGCAAAGCCCTTTCCTTCTCGCTTTTCATTTCGTAAGTTTTTTTTTATGATTTTTTTTTTTCTTTTTTTTTTTTTTTATTCATCGTCATAAAACTCCATTTTTGGATAATTGGATCTAAGAGATTGTTATATATATCTACCTGTATAACTTCATAAACCGTAATTTCGAAAGTGTTTTTTTTTTATATCAATCTATTTTAAATTCATAATCCTTAAAAATCAAGAAATATTAATAATATAAAAAATACATTCATATACCCTTACATTTCCCCAAACCGTAATTCAACATTAACTATCAAATTATATTCACTTCCTATCCAACATATTACGATTTTATCTTGACTCTTACCTGTCTTTCCTCTGATACAAACACTATCTTAATTTTACTCATCTCTTCTCCTTAACCATATTCACATTATATCATGACTTTATAAAACCACTTTGCATGAGGCTTCTCACTTACCTTGCATGACAGAGATGACGTCACAGAGGTCATTCGACAGGAGCAGTGAGCAGTGAGTGAGACAGGGAGAGGGAGAGAAGGTGTGTGAGAAAGATAGATAGATAGAGAGAGGGAGATAAAGAAACAGAGGGAGATAGAGATTGAGATAGATAGATAGAATGAGAGAGAGAGAGAGAGAGAGAGAGAGAGAGAGAGAGAGAGAGAGAGAGAGAGAGAGAGAGAGAGAGAGAGAGAGAGAGAGAGAAGAAAAAAGAGAGAGACAGAGAGAAAGGAAAAGAGGAGAAAGAGAAAGACAGAAGGTAGTGGAGCCTTGCCTGACGTATCTGAGTCATGCACACGCTAATGACAACGCCAAAGGAACTGACACAACGCCTCCCCCCCTCCCAACACACACTATACCCTAAGTCCCCTACCCCCATCCACCCCCTCCCCTACCAACACACACTATACCCTACCCCCATCCACCCCCTCCCCTCCCAACACACACACACTATACCATCCCCCATCTACCCCCTACCCCCCATCCCCACACACACACACACACACCATCACAGATCCTATATATAAAAGCGAGTGTGAGAAACACCACACTTGTCTTTAGAATTTTATGGCTTGACCAAGTGTAGTTTCACTTTTTTCTCTTTTGTTATCCGCAAGTTTCCCGAGTTAATTTGCTTCACATTAAGTGTTCCTGGATATTTTATATTACAGGTATAATATTACGATGCAGTAAATTTCCTGTGTTAGATATAGTGAGGCAGTTGGATTTACTTAAATGTATTATGTGTGTATTTCGTGAGAGGTAGAGTCATGGGCGGGGAAATAGCTGCTCTCTTTTATGGGGTTATAATACTCAGAGAAACAAATCATGCACATAGATTACATGCTATGTGATCATAGGATGATAAATAAAAGTGTTTTATATATATATATATATATATATATATATATATATATATATATATATATATATATATATATATATATTCTCTCTCTCTCTCTCTCTCTCTCTCTCTCACACACACACACACACATACACACACACACACACACACACACACACACATACACACACACGCACTCTAACACACACTCTAACACACACACACACACATACACACACGTACATACACTCTAACACACACACTCTAATAGACAGACACACACCCACACTAATGTTTACTTGTGTTTGTATATATGTGTTTCATTCTAAATTCTAAACCAAACATTTCCTCCTAGATATCTTCTACAAGAAATATATACACAAAAGATAACAAACAACAACAACAACA
>BOPN01002015.1:27500-37500 GCA_017312705.2 Penaeus japonicus | reverse complement strand
CGTACCCATAAGTAATTCCCACGTACACACGTCTGTTTCTCTGAACACAAACGTACCCACAAGTAATTCCCACGTACAGACGTCTGTTTCTCTGAACATAAACGTACTCACAAGTAATTCCCACGTACAAACGTCTCCTTCTCTGTACGTAAACGTACCCATAAGTAATTCCCACGTACAGACGTCTGTTTCTCTGAACATAAACGTACCCACAAGTAATTCCCACGTACAAACGTCTGTTTCTCTGAACATAAACGTACCCATAAGTAATTCCCACGTACACACGTCTGTTTCTCTGAACACAAACGTACCCACAAGTAATTCCCACGTACAGACGTCTGTTTCTCTGAACATAAACGTACTCAAACGTACTTCCCATGTACAGACGTCTGTTTCTCTGTACGTAAACGTACTCATAAGTAATTCCCACGTACACACGTCTGTTTCTCTGTACATGAACGTACTCAAACGTAATTCCCACGTACAGACGTCTGTTTCTCTGTACATAAACGTACCCATAAGTAATTCCCACGTACAGACGTCTGTTTCTCTGTACATAAACGTACCCATAAGTAATTTCCACGTACAGACGTCTGTTTCTCTGTACATAAACGTACTCATAAGTAATTCCCACGTACAGACGTCTGTTTCTCTGTACATAAACGTACCCACAAGTAATTCCCACGTACAAACGTCTCCTTCTCTGTACGTAAACGTACCCATAAGTAATTCCCACGTACAGACGTCTGTTTCTCTGTACATAAACGTACTCTATGTAATTCCCACGTACAGACGTCTGTTTCTCTGTACATAAACGTACACATAAGTAATTCCCACGTACAGACGACTGTTTCTCTGTACATAAACGTGTTCATACGTAATTCCCACGTCTGCTTCCCTGTACGTAAACGTGTTCATACGTAAACCCGAATAAATCCCGGGAGAAGCCGCAAGTGCCGGTAATCTTTGACCCGATCTCGTTGACTTTCCCGATGCACATTGCAATTCCGTCCCACACGTCACCGCCGCGGTCACCCGTAGCATCATTACGACCTGTTGCTGCATTACTACACGGGAGATAAGGTCACGAGAATTAGAATCAAAGTGGGGGGATAGAGGGGGGGAAGGGGGGATGGGGGGGGGGCGGGTAAAATGTCGAAGGAAAGCAAGTAGAGAGGAAAGGAAGGAAAGCAAGTAGGAAGGATAGGGAAAAAAGTCGAGATGAAATTTCGAAGGAAAGCGAGTAGGAAGGATAGGGGAAAAAAAGTCAGGATGAAATGTTGAAGGAAAGTAAGAAGGATAGGGGAAAAGGTTAAGATGAGTAAAGATGAAATGTCGAAGGAAAGCAAGTAGGAAGGAAAGGGGAAAAAATCAATATGAAATTTCGAAGAAGAGCAATTGGTGTGTGTGTGTGGGGGGGGGGGGGGGGTAAAATGTCGAAGGAAAGCGAGTAGGAAGGAAAGGGGAAAAGGTTAAGATGAAATGTCGAAGAAGAGCAAGAAGGAAGGAAAGGGAAAATAGTCAAGATAAAATGTCGAAGGAAAGCAAGTAGGAAGGAAAGGGGAAAAGGTTGAGATGAAATGTCAAAGAAAAAGATGAAGGAAGGAAAGGGAAAAAAGTCAAGATGAAATTTCGAAGAAAAGCAAGAAGGAAGGATTTTTTTCGAAAAGGAGATAAAAAAAAAAAATAGGCAAGAGAGAGAGGGAGAGAAATAAATGATACTATGACCATCTTCACCGAAAATAAAAAAATAAAAAAAACAAAGAAATTAAGAGAAAAAGACGAAAAAGAAGAAGAAGAAGAAAAAGACGCAAGAGAGAGAAAGAGAGAGAAAAGACAAAAATACAAGGATCATCAAATAAAAATCGAAAAAAGAAAGAAAGAAAAATAGAAAGAAAGAAAAAAAAATATCGAAAAAGAAGAAAAAAAAAAAAAAGACGACGATAACAGATAAAACCAAAGAAAGAAAAAGAAGAAAAAGAATTGAACGATGCAATAACCATTTCCACACAATCTCCCACAGCAAGAGACCCAGTAGATGGATCGTTGTGTTTATATTGACCGTTGTTTACTGAGCTCGGGACTCCTTGGCAACTTGCTTTGTTGACTGTCAATATCTCACCTTGGCGACTCTGGGCTTAGACGCCGCCACGCTGCCGGAGGGCCAGTCTTGCGTCCAGCCCTTTGGCGAGACTGACCTCCGAAGCTGGGAGTTGCTGGGAGTTGGAGGGAGGTGCTGGGAGTTGCTGGGAGTTACTGGGAGTTGGAGGGAGGTGCTGGGAGTTGCTGGGAGTTACCGGGAGTTGCTGGGAGTTGGAGGGAGTTGCTAGGAGATATTGGGAGTTGCTGGGAGTTGCTGGGAGGTGCTGGGAGTTGTTTGGGAGTTGCTGGGAGTTAGTTGCTAGGAGTTGCTGGGGGATACTGAGAGTTGCTGAGAGTTACTGGGAGTTACTGGGAGTTGCAGGGAGTTGCTGGGAGTTGCTGGGGGATACTGGGAGTTACTGGGAGTTGCTGAGAGTTGCTGAGAGTTACTGGTAGTTACTGGGAGTTGCAGGGAGTTGCTGGGAGTTACTGGGAGGTGCTCGGAGTTGCTGGGAGTTGCTGGGAGTTACTGGAAGTTTCTGGGAGTCTCTGGGAGTTGTTGGGAGTTGCTGGGAGTTGGAGGGAGTTGCTGGGAGTTACTGGGAGTTGCTGGGAGTTGTTGGGAGTTACTGGGAGTTGTTGGGAGTTGCTGGGAGTTGTTGGGAGTTACTGGGGGTTGCTGGGAGTTGTTGGGAGTTACTGCGAGTTATTGGGAGTTGCTGGGAGTTGTTGGGAGTTGGTGGGAGTTGCTGGGAGTTACTGGGAGTTACTGGGAGGTGCTGGGAGTTACTGGGAGTTGTTGGAAGTTACTGGGAGTTGTTGGGAGTTGTTGGGAGTTACTAGGAGTTGCTGGGAGTTGTTGGGAGTTACTGGGAGTTGGTGGGAGTTGGTGGGAGTTACTGGGAGTTACTGGGAGGTGCTGGGAGTTGTTGGGAGTTATTAGGAGTTGCTGGGAGTTGTTGGGAGTTACTGGGAGTTGTTGGGAGTTACTGGGAGTTGCTGGGAGTTGTTGGAAGTTACTGGGAGTTACTGGGAGTTGTTGAGAGTTACTGGGAGTTGTTGGGAGTTACTGGGAGTTGCTGGGAGTTGTTGGGAGTTACTGGGAGTTGTTGGGAGTTGTTGGGAGTTTCTGGGAGTTGTTGGGAGTTACTGGGAGTTGCTGGGAGTTGCTGGGAGTTACTGGGAGTTGCTGGGAGTTGTTGGGAGTTACTGTGAGTTGCTGGGAGTTGTTGGGAGTTGCTGGGAGTTACTGGGAGTTGCTGGGAGTTACTGAGAGTTGCTGGGAGTTACTGAGAGTTGCTGGGAGTTGCTGGGAGTTGCTGGGAGTTACTGGGAGTTGCTGGGAGTTGCTGGGAGTTGCTGGGAGTTGCTGGGAGTTGCTGGGAGTTACTGGGAGTTACTTGGAGTTGTTGGGAGTTACTGGGAGTTGCTGGGAGTTACTGGGAGTTACTGGGAGTTGCTAGGAGCCGCAGCGGGACAGTTCAATCTGTAGATGTTCGTTTACATACGGAGGTGTATATATGTATGTATATATATATATATATATATATATATATATATATATATATATATATATATATATATATACATATACGTATGTGTGTGTGTGTGTGTGTGTGTGTGTGTGTGTGTGTGTGTGTGTGTAGGTTCGGGATTGTAGGAGTCTATCTACTTGTCTGTTTATGTATCTGTTTATTTTTATGTCCGTCTGTCTGTCTGTCTGTACGCACGCATGTATGTCCGTCTGCCTGCCTATCTATCTGCTTGTCTGTTCGTTTAACTATTCATCTATCCGCCCGCCTATCCATCCATCCATCTATCCATGTATCCATCTACCTACCTACCTATCTAATTATCTATTTATCTGCCTATATGTTTCTTTATCTATCTATCTATCTGTCTATTTATTATCTATCTATCTGTGTATTCATTATCTATCTATCTGTCTATTTATTATCTATCTATCTGCCTATCTATATATCTATCTATCTGCCTGTCTATTTATCATCTATCTACTTCTTTACCCATGTACATGTGCACTTAAAAGTAGGGCCTTCATTCTCTCTTCTGTACAAAGACTAAAGTATTTCCATGGAGTGAAATACTCCACCTAATTCCTTTCTGGAATGTGTAACAGAAATGAATAACCTTTATAGATCCTTTTTATCTTTGTTTCTTATTGTCTATCTTATAAAATAAAGAAAAGTACCTTTATAATCTGAACATTTAATGCCTGTACTTAAACAGTGTGCACTTCCATAATCATTTATTCATATGGTTTATGCACATTTATAATGTATGCGTATATGTATATGTATGTGTGCTTACAAGTGTACGTACATAAGAAACGCCCATTAATACTCACACAAAGAGACCAAAATGACAAAAACACAATCGTTTCTTTGTTATAACACAAGGTTCTCCCTTAATTCCTCCCTCGAGCGAAACTTTACCCTGTAGAAAAAAAAGGAAAAAAATAAAAACACACACTATATTCCTCTCGTTATGGAATATGTTACGTTTCTTATGGTGGTGTCAATGGTGACCAAAACGTGGGGTTCCTTATGATGTCTTGGCTTGAGGGAAGACAGAATGCATTAGTCGTAATTTCCTAAGAATTTCATATGCGATTTTAACAGACGCTAAAACGAAAAAAAAGAAGAAAAAAAAAGTGTGTGTGTGTTGGAACATTCGAGAAATCTTGTTTCACTGCGCGTTTCATTTTTTTAAATATTTCTATCGCGCTTGTATGGTCTTGTATCTCACTACATGTTATTTCTTATAGTACGACTAATGACATTCTTCGTCGGATTCTTATCTGTAATAAAGAAGTGAAGTGAAGTGAGCAAAAGTTGGCTGTCTACGGGCTGCGGGCGTGCAGATTGTGAATAACCCTTCTGCACGGTGGATCTAAGGCTCACAATCCCTAATCAAGAGCACGTGGTAGCTCATCTGATACAAAGCCTCAAAATCTTATACACCACTTGAAGGATAAAGGGACACTTAAGTGCCTCATTTGCTGATCTCCAAAGTCATAGGAGGAGGCGTGTCCAGCGGCCGTTCTGACCGCTTCACTTCCTCCCGCGATGCTTGCCCTCCGACTCGAATCTCGAGCAGAATCTCCCGTCTTGCCATCTCATCTCGTCTCGAGGCCCTTTGACTAAGGCCATTCGAAGGGGGGAGCGCTAAACATAGAGGCGAAACCACGCCTCGTCTCACGGGATTTACGACCATCATGCGCTGCGTCGCGCGGGAGGCGGGGCATGATAACTGTCAGCTGCGACGGTCGCGGGGCGGTTGACGAGAAGAGAAGTGCCATTATCTCTTAAGAAATTCGGAGGTGGTGGAGGCGTTACTGTGGACACGCTGGGGTTGCGCCAAGTGATAGCGCGATCGACGATAATACACTCGAGGCTTACCCTCAACAGGCTTCGAGAATCAGTGTGAAGGCTTATGGTACTCTTACGACAGGGCTGAAGGAGAGGTTGATGCCTGGGTATGTGGGTATGAGGGGTATGGGGTGGGCTGTGGCGTCAAACGGTGGTTTTAAGGCTGGTGGGACCTCATCTGAAGACTTTTTTTTTAAATGAGGGCTTCTTTATCTTATTATCTACTCTTGTATTTATTATTACTTTTATTTCTATAGTTAAAGTGTATCTATTTTTTTTTTTAATTTCTGGACTTAAAGTGTGTCTAATTTTTTTTTCATTTCTGGACTTAAAGTGTGTCTAATTTTTTTTTTTCATTTCTGGACTGAAAGTATGTCTAAAAAACACTAAATTCCATCATCATAACTTCATACCAGAATACCACCGAGAGACAAACAGCAATTATCCAGAACCCAACAACAACAACAACGAGAAAGACAAACAAACACGATGACTTATGCCTTGCATTGTTGCGCATCGTCCAGGAGATCACAGGAACGCGTGCATCTCCGAAGTGTCTCGACTCGCAAGTGATGGAGGGAGATAAGCATCGCAAGGACCTCCTCCCTTATACTTGAGAATGTGCGTCGGGGTGTTTGGGTTGCAACTCCCTTTGCAAGAGGATCGGTTCTTGAGACGCAGGATTCAAGAGGAAAGGAGGTCCTTGTGTTGTGTGTGTGTTGTGGAAGGATACGAAGGGGGGATGGGCAGATAAAGGGGAGGAGGAAGGGTAGGGTGGATGATGAGAATGAAGAAGAGAGACAATGATATTGATAATGATGATAAGGTGAATTTGATATCTTATGTCATTTCGGATATTTTGTTCAAGAGGAAATAATCACTGGATTTTTAAGGGTTTCAAACACCTCATTCGGAAGGAAACATTTTTTCGTACAAAATTCAATATAAATTCTGATAAATCGAGGTAGTTAGCGGACATTTTTTTTCCAGATCCATTGACAAAAGGAAACAACATTCGCATCAATTTCATACCTTTGTAAATATCAAAATCAATATCAAACCACTCCTAAAAATAGAATAGAACTCTGCCATATATAATTCTGCCAAATACTATCATACTAAACATTTGACAAAAAACAAAACAAAAAAAAAAAAAAAAAACACAAAAAAAAAAAAAAAAAAAAAAAAAAAAAAAAAAAAAAATACAAGGACGAATAAACTATTACCGAAAACGTGAATAGCTAAAAAAAAAAAAAAAAAATGTCTCCCAAGTAACCAAAAACGGAAAGGCAAGAAAGTCCTACAACAGAGAATAGAAATCGTCTAGAAAGGAAGAGAGAGAGAGAGAGAGAGAGAGAGAGAGAGAGAGAGAGAGAGAGAGAGAGAGAGAGAGAGAGAGAGAGAGAGAGAGAGAGAGAGAGAGAGGGAGAGAGGGAGAGAGAAAGAGTCATTCTGAATTCTTTGTGCTTGCGATTGAAAGAATGAGAGAGAGAGAGAGAAAGAGAGAGAGAGAGAGAGAGAGAAAGAAGGAGAGAGAGAGAGAGAGAGAAGGAGAGAGAGAGAGGGGGCGAAGGGGGGAGGGGCGAAGAAGAAAATAAGAAAAAGAAAAGAAGAAGAAGTAAAAAAAGGAGAAGAAGAAAAAATAAGTGGATATTCAATTTCTCTTTGCAAGCGCCGATATAACCAGTCCATGATTCATGACTGTCACGTCTCCGATGACAATTCAAAGAGGAGGAGGAACAAGAAGAAGAAGAAGAAGAAGAAGAAGAGGAGGAGGAGGAGGAGGAGGAGGAGGAGGAAGGAGAAGGCGAAGGAGAAGAGAAAGGAATAGGCGAAGGGGGAGAGAAAGGAGAAGGAGAAACAGAAAAAAGAAAGGGGAAGGGAGGAAGAGGAGAAGGAGAAGAAGAAGAAGAAGAGGAGGAGGAGGAGGAGGAGGAGGAAGGAGAAGGCGAAGGAGGAGAGAAAGGAGAAGGCGAAGGGGAAGAGAAAGGAGAAGGAGAAAGAGAACAAAAGAAAGGGAAGAAGAAGAAGGAGGTGGAGGAGGAGGAAGAAGAGGAGGAGGAGGAAGAAGAAGACGAATAAGAAGAAGAAGAAGAAGAAGAAGAAGAAGAAGAAGAAGAAGAAGAAGAAGAAGAAGAAGAAGAAGAAGAAGAAGAAGAAGAAGAAGAAGAGGAGGAGGAGGAAGAGGAGGAGGAGGAAGGAGGAAAGAGAAGGCGAAAAAGAAAAGAGAAAGGAGATGGCGAAGGGGAAGAGTAAGGAGAAGGAAAAAGAGAAAAAAGAAAGGGGAAGAAGAAGAAGGAGGAGGAGAAGGAGGAAGAAGAAGAAGAAGAGGAGGAGGAGGAGGAAGAGGAGGAGGAGGAGGAGGAGGAGGAAGGAGAAGGCGAAGAAGAAGAGAAAGGAGAAGGCGAAGGGGAAGAGAAAGGAGAAGGAGAAGAAAGAAAGGGGAAGAAGAAGGAGGAGGAGGAGGAGGAGGAGGAGGAGGAGGAAGAGGAGGAGGAGGAGGAGGAGAAGGAGAAGAAGGAGAAAGAGAAAGAGAGGGAGGGGGAGGAGGAGGAAGTGGAGAAGGAGAAGAAGGGGGAGGAGAAAGAGAAGGAGAAGAATAGGGTGGAGGGGGATAAAGACAAGGAGAGCGAGGAAGAGGAGAAGGAGGAAAGGAGTAGAGAAGGAAGAGAAGGAGAAGGAGAGAGAAAGAAGAAGGATATGAGAGAATGAAGAAAAAAATAAGGATTGTAGGACTTGAAGAAAGAAGAGGAAGAGGAGGAGGACGAAGGATGATATAATAGAAATTATAAAGAAGATATATATAAGATAATGATGGTTATGCAGAGAGTAGATAGAATAGCAAAAGGAGATGAAAAGGAGAATAAGAAGAAGAATAAATGAATAACCAGCAGAAAAAGAAGAAGGGAGAGAAGAAAAAAGAAGGAAAAGGAAAAGAAAAGTTGAAGAAGTATGAGAAGAAGAAGAAGAAAACAATGAAAAGAAGAAGAAGGAGAAAGAGAAAAAAGAAAGGGAAGAAGAAGGAAAATGAGGAGAAGAAGGCGAGTAAAAAGAAAAGATTATAAAGAAAGAAGAAGAAGACGAAGAAAGAGAAAAAAAGAAAAAAATAGAAAAAAAAAAGACGAATAATAATAATAATAAAAAAAACAAAAACGAAACAAAAAGATAAAAAAAAACAGAAGAAAGAAACAAAGACGAACAACAATAAAAAAAAAAAAAAAACGATAATAAGAAAACGAATCAGATGAAGGCAAAGGGGCGAGTAGGATGCATCCACCGTCCTGCTCCCTTGACATGGTAGGTCACGCAGGCCCGAAGACGCAACATTCCTGCATACCCTCCCTTAATATGAGAAACTCCTGCAACATCGCTTTTAGTCGTTGTTTTTAAAAGCAAAGTGCAATTGCAAGAAAAGTCCGTAAATGTATGAAGGGCTTATACATTGCAAGTCCATTAATCGCCATTAGATTGCATTCTCGGATAGTGGAATATCACAGTATGTCACTAAATACACAGGATCACGACTTTTTTTTTTTTTTTTTTTTTGAGGGGGGGCGGGGTGTTTTTGGTTGCTGTTGTTATTATTATTTTGTTGGTGTCTTTCTTCTATATTTTGTTGGCATTGTTGTTGTTATTATTATTGTTGTTATTATTATTTTGTTATTATTATTGTTATTATTATTGTTATTATTATTATTGTAACTATTATTATTATCATTATTAATATCGTTATAATTATTATTTCTATCGTTATTATTATCATTATCATTATTGTTATCATTATTTTTTTTATTGTTATTGTTATCATGACTATCATTTTCATTCTTATCACTATCGTTATTATCATCATTATCATTATTATTGTGATCATTATCATTATTATCATCTTTATTCATTATCATTATCATTATCTTTATTATCATATTTATAAATGACGCAACAGAAACAAATCTCGAATAAGAACAATAACAACAACAACAAAAACAAAGAAATAGAATACCGAAGCGCTTCAGACACTTTGTTTGTTTGTTTTTTCATTACGAAAATGACAAGGCCGTAAAAAAAAAAAAAAAAAAAAAAAAAAAGATTCTCATAAACACAACAACAAAAACTGTCCTACATTAACACGTTGGATCCCCCCCCCCCCCCCCAACCCCCTTTCTTTTCTTTTTTTTTCTTTTTTTTATAATATTAATGTGAAGAGACTATCGAAATCTGTCCTGCATCTTCCGGTGGGACAACAGACAGCAACAAGGGGCAAGAATCTGCCATAATGTCGCTGCAACAACACGCGTCTGCCATCAGAAAACACACTTAAAACTGACAGCAAAGTCGGGAGAGAGAGAGAGAGAGAGAGAGAGAGAGAGAGAGAGAGAGAGAGAGAGAGAGAGAGAGAGAGAGAGAGAGAGAGAGAGAGAGAGAGAGAGAGAGAGAGAGAGAGAGAGAGAGAGAGAGAGAGAGAGAGAGAGAGAGAGAGAGAGAGAGAGAGAGAGAGAGAGAGAGAGAGAGAGAATTAGAGAATTATAGAA
>BOPN01002015.1:5000-7500 GCA_017312705.2 Penaeus japonicus | reverse complement strand
GCGATAGGGTGTGTTTAGAGAGATTTAAAACGGAGAAGCAACCAGCGGCGGAGAGATCGCGCAGGGACGGGACGGAACTCACGTGGGGGACGTCTCGACTTGGTGATGCATCGTGGCGAGGGAGATGAACCGCCGGCAGGAAGACGTCGTCGGGAGAGGGATCCGGAGGGGGAAGGTGGAGGAAGGTGGAGGAAGGTGGAGGAAGGTGGAGGAAGGTGGAGGAAGGTGGAGGAAGGTGGAGGAAGGCCTATGGATGGGATGGCGTCGTGCGGAAGGGCTGTTGGGAGTGGCGATTCTTATAGGTTTTGTGTGTATATATTTATGTATATATATATATATATATATATATATATATATATATATATATATATACATATATATATATATATATATATATATATATATATATATATATATATATATATACATACATATATATATATATATATATATATATATATATATATATATATATATATATATATATATATATATATACACACACACACATATATATATACATACTTAGAAATCACTTCATGTAAATCCATCATTACGATCACTTCATATTACAGGTGTATAAAATAAAATCTTTAATGGCAATAATCATGATAATGATAATAACAACGACACAACAATAACAACAATAGTAATAACAACCAATGAAAAGTATACACAAACACACACACACACACACACACACACACACACACAGACATATATACATATATATATAATAATAACAATGATAACAACCACACCAATACCACAATCAAAATTTCTCGACTACACTAACCACAACACACACAGATTCTTCGAGGACGAGGTAAAGCGTCCTTTTTCCCGTCACTAAACATGGACACCGGAAGCTGTAACTCAAATCTATGTTGATTAGCGTGAAAGAACTCGCTTTTCTGCTTCTTTTAAAGTCGCGTCTTCTCTTCTGTCACGGCGTAGGGGTAGGGGAAGAGGGTGTAGGAGGGCAGGGAGGAGGGGTGGATGCTGCAGAATATGGGGTGCTTTGACACTTTTTTTGGAGGCGTTTTCGTGTTGGACATGTGGGCGTTTTTGTTGTTGTCGATGTGTGTGTTAGCGTGTTTGTTTATATGTGTGAGGGTTTGTGTATGTGTGTGTGTGTGTGTGTATGTGCACATGTATATATATATATATATATATATATATATATATATATATATATATATATATATATATATATATATATATATATATATATATATGTATATATATACATATATATATATATATATATATATATATATATATATATATATATATATATATATATGTATATATGTGTGTGTGTGTGTGTGTGTGTGTGTGTGTGTGTGTGTGTGTGTGTGTGTGTGTATATATATATATATATATATATATATATATATATATATATATATATATATATATGTATATATACATATATATATACACATATATATATATATATATATATATATATATATATATATACATATATATATATATATATATATATATGTATATATACATATACACATATATACTTTTGATAATAATAATATATACATTATTTATCATGTCGCATTTGTTTTCATTTTGCTATCTGGAATTATATTACTGTTACTAAACTACGATATGAAAATACAACTCCCAAGGAACTCCAGCACGCGATACTGCTACAAAGGATAAGCATATTCCACAAGGCTCACAATTATACAAAACACACGCAACTTCATATAAGCATTAAAAACACACGGGATAAAACAAGGCAATGAAACACAATAAGAATGAAAAGTGAAGGAAAAAGCGTTGCTTCCCCACCCTGAAATAAAGACAAAACGATAAGAGAAAACTTGAGAATAGAACGTGAAGGAAAAAGCGCTACTTCCCCACCCTGAAATAAGGACAAAGCGAAAAAGCACAATAGGAAAGACAAGTGAAGGAAAAACCTCTGCTTCACCACCCTGAAATAAAGACAGAACGAGAAGAGAAAACTTGAGAATAGAACGTGAAGGAAAAAAGCACTACTTCCCCACCCTGAAATAAAGACAAAGCGAAAAAGAACAATAAGAAAGAAAAGTGAAGAAAAAAGCGCTGCTTTACCACCCTGAAATAAAGACAAAACGAGAAGAGAAAACTTGAGAAGAGAACGTGAAGGAAAAAACGCTACTTCCCCACCCTGAAATAAGGACAAAGCGAAAAAGAATAATAAGAAAGAAAAGTGAAGGAAAAAGCGCTACTTCCCCACCCTGAAATAAAGACAAAACGAGAAAGCACAATCATACAACAGTCCGAACGAACATGGCGCTACTTCCCCACTCGGAAATAACGACAAAACACACACATTCAAACGCATACAAACGCACACGCATACACAAAAATAATCCATGTATCCGCATACACCTTAAAATCTTAAAAGCAACAGCCAGAAAAAGAGAAGAAAGCAAGAAAACCGTTTGTTGTCACAGCAATATGTCTGCCTCCACCACCGACTCCTTAGGGTGTG
>BOPN01002014.1:236609-240664 GCA_017312705.2 Penaeus japonicus | reverse complement strand
ATATGATTTCATATATATATATATATTTATATATAGGTTTATCGCTTTCGTATTCAACAAATTTTAATAAGGTTAAAAATGTTAAGAGGTAAAAAACTGTCCCTTGATTCTAATAGATAGAGATGCAAGTGTAGAAGTACCATCAAATTCTTTAATGCGGAGTTTACTCAAAATAGTCTTCCTCTCTATGCACATGTATATCCATTATTAACACTCGCCCTTCCAGACCTAACAAAGCCACACCGAAACACACGCAAAATGTGAGTTTTTCACCGAGACACGCGAGTAGACACAAGTCTGGCACACACGCACACAGTAGGAGAGAGACCGTGCGCGAGGTGGTGCTGCTGGTGCGTGCGTGCGAGTCAGTGTGTTGTGAACCTTGAGTGGGAAGAGGTCACGACAGTCGCGCTCTCCTCCGGTGTTGTGAACGGGTGTTTGTTTACTTCGGTGATAACTCGTGTTTCGTCGCTTCTATGATCGCCACGCCCCTCGTCTTCCTTTTTCTCTTGGTCTCCTCGCCGCACCGCACAGGTAAGAGGATCTTTGACGTGACTCTGAGGACGGTGAAACTATTTTGGAAAGTCGAAGCTTTTCCTTTTTCTCTCTCCCTCCCTTTTCGAGGCTGAGTCGATCCGGAGTATCGCCATTGCATTGAAAAGTGGCAGGTTGAACCGCCGAAGTAAACGGGACCGTAAAAAGACTAAATATTCTTAGCTGAATGAGCTGGCTTTCCTTCGACGTAGAAGTGAGCTTAGAGAATCGTCTTTTAGGAAACCTGAGACGACCTCGAAGTAGTATTAAGGAGCTTTGCTTCGTCTTACTCTGGAACCTATGAACAGGGGTCAGCATGGGGGGGGGGGGGGGTGAGACGATGCTATAGTAATAATCGTTTATTTTCTTGTAGTCTATCCATTTATATGCTGATAGCTAACTCCTGATTTACTTAAGTTTCTGAAAATCAAATATAAGAAATGTAATTACGAAAAAATAAATAAATAAAAATACAATCGTAAGAGGTGAGGGGCCGACAAACAGACTCGCTTCGAAAACAGGTCTCGACGCCCCCTTGTTTTCCTTCGCTGATTCGCTTCTCTCCCCTTCCTCTCCCTCCCTTCTCCCCCCTCTCCCTCCCTTCTCCCCCTTCCTCTCCCTCCCTTCTCCCCCCTCTCCCCTTCCTCTCCCTCCCTTCTCCCCCCTCTCCCCTTCCTCTCCCTCCCTTCTCCCCTTTCTCTCCCTCCCTTCTCCCCTTTCTCTCCCTCCCTTCTCCCCTTCTCTCTCCCTCCCCTCCCTTCCCCTCTCCCCTTCCTCTCCCTCCCTTCTCCCCCCTCTCCCCTTCCTCTCCCTCCCTTCTCCCCCCTCTCCCCTTCCTCTCCCTCCCTTCTCCCCCCTCTCCCCTTCCTCTCCCTCCCTTCTCCCTTAGCCCACTTTCCTTATCTCTTTCCCCCTCTTCTCCTTCCTTTCCCCCTCCCTTCCCCTCACCCCTCCTCTCCCTCCCGTTTCCCTCCCTTCTCTTCCCTAAACCCTCCTCTACTTCTTCTCCTTCCCCTCTCCTACTTTTCCTTCCTCTCATTTCCTCTTCCTCCCCTCTCCTCCCCTCCCTCTCCCTTCCCTTTCCTCCCTTCTCCTCCCCTTCTTTTTCCTCTCTTGTGCCACTGTACGTAATTGTTCACGTGTGCACTTTAATACGATCGTTCAGTTATTCCTGTATTGATTATAAGCCTTGCATGCATCTTAATTATGCAAATTGATAAAAGTATGGCTGGATACTATCCCGCCCCTCCTCCTCCTCCTCCCTTTCCCTGCCTTCCCACGAACTGTTAGATTAGGAGAGAAAAAGCTTATTGTTGTCTATGGTGACATTTCGTTCTAAAAAAGAAACTCATTTTACATTTTAAGGAGAGAAAAAGGGGAAAAAAAACGTTATTTTAGTATTACAGGATTCCTCTCTACAAATTAACCGTGCTTATACTATTTTCGATAATGTTCTTCTATTCTATTTGGATAATTATCATATTTTTTTCACAATAAAGGTCTAACATCTGTAGACCAACCATTACTGAGATTTGGCGTCGACAAACCGTAGACTTCTGTTTTTGCATTTACCGATGTTGCTCAGGCTGGAAAGGTTGGCATTTGTCTTCACCTCCGTCTACTTACTCTTTCCACACTCCTGTCAGTGTGTCTGTGACTTGTTATTTCCCTCGAAGACAAAGGCCACAGGTGCAGAGGGTGCAAGAGAGATAGCGTTCTTATTAAGTATACTTTCCCCTTCATAGAAAGGCAGATGGAATTATCAGTTAAAGAGTTTCGAAATCTTTTATGGAAACGATGCTATTCAGCCCATATTGTTTGATGTTTCTTCTTTTGTTTGCTGTGGTATCTTTTCACCTTTAAGTGCGTTTATTCATTTTCGATTTCTGTTCTTTTTCATTTATTTATCTCTTCGAGGAGATTGGTTTTGGTTTATAAAGTTATAAAGGTTTAAGCGTTTGGATGGCATTGGCTGCTTAATTCTCTTTGGTTTTTCCTTTCCCTTTGTATCTGAATTCTCCCTTTTTATCGACCAGCATTTTCTATTCATCGTCCAAACGTCATTTATTTTGTGTCAAAATGAATATGAAATCCCCGCATCGTTTTAATCGAAGGGTTTGGATATTGCCTAGTTTCCATTACGATGGCTACCACGTGATATACATCTCTACTGTAGAGAGAGAGAGAGAGAGAATATATGAGAGACAGTTTGAGATAGAGCACGAGTGAGTGAGTGAGCGAGAGAATCCTGCAGCTCAGATGTAGGTATACCACTGGAGACATATTGGCTACATTCGTAAAGCATACATTTTGTATATAGATTTTTTTGTATGTATGCATGTTGTATGCGTGTCTCTGTATGTGTATTTTGCGTGTGTGTGTGTGTGTGTGTGTGTGTGTGTGTGTGTGTGTGTGTGTGTGTGTGTGTGTGTTGAATAATAATTTATTGATATGAGTGTATTTATTCTAGTTTTGTTTTTAGTTTGTTTGTTTTTTACTCTGATTTCTGCATGCGTGTCTGTATTTTCAATATATAGTCATATAGCTTATCTATTTTCTGTTTCTTTTCTTTTCTTTTTTAAATTCTTTTTGTTTTATTTGTTTCTGACTCACTGATTTTTGCATGCATGTACTCTCGTGTGCGAATGCTTGTACGTGCTCGTGCCTATACATCGATGCCTGGACGACCCCGTGTATTTCTATATATACGACTTCCATCCACGGGGTTATGGTAGATCACAACGGCAGGGTTTTGTCGAATAACCGATCCGAGGGGTGGGGTGGGGGGCGTGTGCTACCCCCTCCCCCTATTGGAAAGCGTGTCCTGGCTCGTACACGCGGGGAGCTCCGAGACTCCAAATTGGAATGGATTGGAACTCTGGAACGGAAACTGGTTCTCTCTTTTTTGTATTAATATGTTTTTCGTTGTCTGTTTGCTTGTTATGTTATTCCGTCTTGATTTGTGTTTATTCGGTGTTTTAGTTATTATCTGATATTTTTTTCACCATGTTTATTTCCATCCCTATACAAACTTTCCTTTTTTTCGTTCCTTATTTTATCAAACTATAATTTCTATATTTTCCGGTTTTCGAAATCTCGTTCCAAACCAGACGGAGAGGTTAAGTATTTTCCTTTTTTTTCTTCCTTATCATCAATATCTATTTGGCATTTTAGGTTTGCTAATAAAAGATAAGATTTTACTGTCACTTAACCCTTGCTTGGATATGCATGATAATGAAGATGCGATGAGACTTTAACGCATTTTTTTATGGTCATTTATTTACCTTAATTTCCGATTTCATATGCCCTCTTTATCCTTAGATTATGAGATAAAAAAAATATGTTTATACGATATGCATTATATTCCATTAAGGGGGAAAATATAAAATAAAAGTCAAGTAGCAATATCCAGTGCTTTGTTTCCAAAGGAGTTCATTTGAGATACACACGTATCTTTTTTCATCCTTCAATACAATCTGCTCGCTATTATTTCCCTCTATAAAAAAGAACTCGTTACCTCC
>BOPN01002014.1:219109-224109 GCA_017312705.2 Penaeus japonicus | reverse complement strand
GATAGAACCAAAATTATATGACAATTTTCATTCAGAGCACTTCCTCTGCAAATTGTTAACCCATTGCTGATGGGGCACATAATGACCTAACTGGTTGTCAAGGTGAGTGGTCTATAACTAGCAGCACCGACTAAAAATTAGAGGGAAGGGGAAAGGGTTTTCTGGGTAGCACTTACTATCCCAAACAATACTTTTCTGTAAATATATTTGAAAATGTGAGTTTAGGCTGATTTTGGAACCCCGTAGCTCTAGAGCTAGCGCCGTTATAGCTATAATACTTCATGACTATGTGTGCGCTTCGACTGTGAGTAGATCCCGATGTCACGTCATGTACACGTAGACGCGCATCTCTTAGGCCTAATTGGTGCTGACATGTATGTCATGACACCCATACACAATGGGTTAATAAAGAAGTTATTCAGCAGGTTTGATGAGCCAGCAATACATCTTTCTAAGTCGCTCATGATGTTAATAGTACGATAATTATAGTTATTATGACTGCAATTGTCATCATCACTCGGTTATTACACATAGCACAATAAAATAACACAATGATCCAAAATTCCCGAAGATCATGTACATCATGACACCTGTACATAATGGATTAATGGCAGACTCAGCTGATTTCAAATGTTTTTGTTGTTTGTATGTGCTTTTATTACATACATTCAAACTTCTTTTACCCCATTATTTCCCTGATATACTTCATACACTCCCCCACTATTGGGACTGTAACAATTCCAGTATACAGTGGAAAACAATAGCAGATTCATGTAATACACATAAATTGTGAGATTCGATGGCTGTACGAAACTCTACATTTACTATCTGGGCAAAAATTAGTGAGGCTCCCAGAGGTACTCAAGGGTTTGCTGTGGCCTAACTAGCAGATATTTCTTTGGCAAAGGCTAGTATGCTTATTCTGACTATATTCTTTTATTACTTGTTGTTGGCAGATCTACAGAAAAGTTGCATAGATTTAATACCAAAGAAAATCTCATCAATAAATTGCATTTGATGTGTTTATGTTCAGCCCTGGTATAGTAGCTTTAGGCCATATACTATATTTCAGGGAAATTGTTGTGTAAAATAAAATACATAGCACTTATTATGACATGATTCTTCTTTTAGTCATATTTTAGAGCTTAAATGCACCTGTTTCAATTTATGATGGTTGAAAATGGTGTGAAAATTTTTGTAGAATATATATATATATATGATAAAATGAAAGAGAACATTCAATCGAAGGCAAAAATCACAATATCATGGTAGAAGACACAGTGCATGGCAAGCTACATCAAGTTGAATTATGCATTTCATCATTTATGCTATTCATATGAACCAAGACAATTGCAAGTATTACCAGTAGTAATAGTGAATTTATTTTTGCTATTTAGATTATATTTTGCCTGATTTATGTACCTGGTTATCCATTTCATTGTTTCATCATTTTTTGTCATTTCTATTTTAATTTTATTGAGAAATGGCAACAGAGATGCATCTAATCCTCACTCCCTACAGATTCACATAAGAAAAGAAAATGGAATGAGGTGAACCTTGATTCAGAATCCTGCTTTAAACTCTTGTGCCCATTATCAGTGTTATGATTCAGGAATTAATGTTCTAAGTAGTAAATAGAATAAGAATGTTAAAATTAGTTTAGATTAGCGCAGCATACCTGGAGGAAAATGTGAAGGTATGAAACCATTTTGATTAGATCTCTGACAAATTGTCCTTGTAACTTTTACTTGTGTTTTTATCAATTTTATTAATCTCATGCAACTTATGATAGATTAAGATTTTTTGTCTGTTTGTTTACTTTGATAGGGTTTTATAAGAAATTTGAAAGTTTTTGTACTTCTCGAAAAGAAATGAAAATTAGTAGATGTGAAGTAAACTT
Organism: Penaeus japonicus; assembly: GCA_017312705.2. Lineage (NCBI taxonomy): Eukaryota > Metazoa > Arthropoda > Malacostraca > Decapoda > Penaeidae > Penaeus > Penaeus japonicus. The sequence goes on along the minus strand of BOPN01002014.1, from coordinate 222,209 downwards.
ATACTAAACAAATTTGGGTATGAGTACTTGTTACTTGTAATGGTAACAATACTTGAGTTATTTTAAGTGATGCTGTAACAGTATTTGAGTTATCATTTAAACCTGAAGTAAAATTAGTTTGCATAGTATTTTTGTCTTTCTCAATATCTTCTACCCTTGAGATATTAAACCTATGAAATGTGAAGGTAAGCATATAAACAGGGCATAATTATTTTTTAAAAGATAAACCATATTTCAAAAAAAAAGATAATAATAATAATGCCACTGAAAATTTACTTGATTCTCTCCATTTTAGAGCCACAGTAATTTACTCAGCCTCCCTGTTTCAGAGCCACTGGCTTCACCACCCGTTCTGATATTGGTCCCGCTCGTGATGCCAACGATGTGTCAGATGACCGCCATGCGCCGCCCAGTAAACGGAAAAAAAAGGAGGAGGAGGACGATGAAGATCTTAATGATGCAAATTATGATGAGGTGATTGTCATTATGTGTCTGGATGATTAGAGTGCATGTTGTACCCTTTTCAATGTAACTTTTTTTCTCTCTCTCTCTCTCTGCTTACTCTTCCTTTCCTTCTTCCATGGACATGGGCACTTTTACCATTGTTAAAACTCTGAATAGGTGTCAGTAAGTTGCAGGAAGAATTTTCTTGACAGTTACTCCTATTCATTTCTAAATACTATGCCTTGTAGTAGTTATTGCGTGGTATAATTCTTGCTTTGTTGTCTTAATGCTTAAGCCTTGTAGATTAAGAGTAAAGAACAATTATTGGTGTTATGAAATAGGAAATCATATTCCTCCATTTTAAAAAATATGAAAAAAATACAGCAGCTAGAAATTCATTACAACTGGCAGTTGTAATGAATGGATGATATTATGTTGTCTTCATATACAAAGGTACTTTGTAGAAAATGATTATGAAATTTTTATCTATAATACTTCATATATTTAAATGGAAACTATTTCTAAATAAGAAATGGTTTTGAACAAGGCATGAGATTAGAGAAAATATTTGCAAAACTTCACTCACTCAATACAAAGAACTTTGATAATTTATTCATTATAAGGCAGAATGGCTCTTTCTTTAACCATTGTTTTTCTTACTTTCTCTTCAGTTCAATGGTTATGGAGGATCTCTGTGTAGTAAAGATCCTTATGACAAAGATGATGAAGAGGCAGATGCAATCTATGATGAAATTGACAAGCGCATGGATGAAAAGAGGAGGGAGTATCGTGAGCAGCGCCTCAAAGCAGAGCTTGAGAACTATCGTCAGGAGCGCCCCAAGATTCAGCAGATGTTCTCTGATCTCAAGAGGGAGCTGGCACACGTGAGTGAGGGGGAGTGGAGCACCATCCCAGAGGTGGGTGATGCCCGGAACAGAAAGCAGCGCAACCCTAGGGATGAGAGGTTCACACCATTGCCAGACAGTGTCCTCTCCCACAACCTTGGGGGAGAGAACGTGACAACGATTGACCCAGGCTCTGGCCTGGCCTCAATGATGCCCGGAACAACGACTCCAGGCATGTTAACACCAAGTGGGGACCTTGACTTGCGCAAGATTGGTCAGGCCCGAAACACACTGATGGGCATGAGGCTGAACCAGGTTTCTGATGCTGTCGGTGGCCAGACAGTGGTTGACCCTAAGGGTTACCTCACTGACTTACAGAGCATGATTCCACAGTATGGTGGAGACATCAACGACGTCAAGAAGGCAAGGCTCCTTCTGAAATCAGTGAGGGAAACCAACCCCAACCATCCCCCTGCGTGGATCGCCTCTGCTCGTCTCGAAGAGGTCACAGGTAAAATCCAGAGTGCCCGGAACTTGGTGATGAAAGGCTGTGAGATGTGCCCCAAGTCCGAGGACGTCTGGCTAGAAGCAGCTCGACTCCAGCCACCAGACATGGCTCGTGCTGTCATTGCCCAGGCTGTCCAGACCTTGCCATACTCACCCAGAATCTGGATCAAGGCTGCTGATCTTGAGCTGGAACTAAAGGCAAAAAAGAGAGTCTACAGAAAGGCCCTGGAGCAGATTCCCAATTCAGAGTTGCTGTGGAAGCTGGCTGTCGAACTGGAAGATGAAGAGGATGCGAAGATTCTCCTTAGTCGAGCTGTAGAGTGCTGCCCAACTTCTGTCGACCTCTGGCTGGCTCTGGCTCGCTTGGAAAATTACGAGAATGCAAGGAAAGTGTTGAATAAAGCCCGTGAAAACAACCCAAAGGATCGCCAAATTTGGATCACAGCCGCTAAGCTTGAAGAAGCCAATGGTAATAACACATTGGTTGGAAAGATTATTGAGCGTGCTATATCAACACTGCAGGCCAACATGGTGGACATCAATCGAGATTTCTGGATCAAGGATGCCATGGAAGCTGAACATGCAGGAGCTGTTCTCACTTGCCAGGCCATCATAAAGAACATCATTGGCTATGGGGTCGAGGATGAGGATCGCAAACACACTTGGATGGAGGATGCAGATGCTTGTGCCAGTCAAGGAGCCATTGAGTGTGCACGAGCCATATACAGTCATGCCCTGTCTGTTTATCCAAAGAAGAAGTCTGTGTGGTTAGCAGCAGCACACTTTGAGCGTAGCAGTGGGACAAGAGAGTCCTTGGAGACTTTGTTACAACAAGCTGTTACTCATTGTCCTCAAGAAGAAACTTTGTGGCTCATGGGAGCTAAGTCCAAGTGGCTTGCTGGTGATGTTCCTGCTGCAAGATCAATTCTGGCACTAGCCTTCAAAGCAAACCCAAACTCAGAAGAAATTTGGTTGGCTGCTGTTAAGCTCGAGTCTGAGAATAATGAATACGAGAGAGCAAGAAGACTTCTGGCAAAGGCCCGTTCCCAGGCAGCCACCTCAAAGGTGATGATGAAGTCTGCACATCTTGAATGGGCTTTAGGTAACCTCGAACTTGCCAAGAACCTCCTTGATGAAGGAATAAAAGAAGTTGGTGACTTCGCTAAACTGTGGATGATGAAGGGCCAGATCCTAGAACAGCAAGGGCAAGAAGATAAAGCATGGGAAGTGTACAGAGATGCAGTCAAGAGATGTCCCTCCTCTATTCCCCTATGGCGCCTCTTGTCTTCCCTGGAGGAGAAGCA
>BOPN01002014.1:204109-209109 GCA_017312705.2 Penaeus japonicus | reverse complement strand
TCTCTCTCTTTCTCCCTCCTCTTCCCCTTCCCTCCCTCCCCTTCCCCTCATCCCTACTCCCCTCCCCTCACCCTCTGCTTTTCTTTAATGTATGTAAGCTTCGAGAACTATTAGTCGCGCGTGACTTGTACAAAAAATGAAAACGAAAATCATTGTGGCGGTTATGTGCTTACGTAATGGCACTGCCTTTCCTCCTTGCGTCCTCAGCCTCAGTTTTGTCCCCTCCACCTTCTCCTTTACCTTTCTCTCTCTCTCTCTCTCTCTCTCTCTCTCTCTCTCTCTCTCTCTCTCTCTCTATCTATCTATCTATCTCTCTCTTCTTCCATCCATGTACTCTCACTCCATCCATGCCTACCTCCTATTTCCTACTTCCCTGGTCACTTCTCTCCATACTTACCTCCCTCATTACTTCCTTGCTCATCTCCTTTTCTCTCCTTCTCCCCCCCCCTCTCTCTCTCTCTCTCTCTCTCTCTCTCTCTCTCTCTCTCTCTCTCTCTCTCCCCCCCCCTCTCTCTCTCTCCCCCCCCCCTCTCTCTCTCTCTCTCTCTCTCTCTCTCTCTCTCTCTCTCTCTCTCTCTCTCTCTCTCTCTCTCTCTCTCTCTCTCTCTCTCTCTCTCTCTCTCTCACACACACACACACACACTCTACATCCCTCCCTACTTCCCTACTTATCACTCTCCTCGTCCTCTTTGTCTCTCCTCTCTCCTCCCCGTCCTCTCCCTTTCTCTTCCTTTCCTCTCTATATCTCCCTTTCTCTTCTTTCTCTCTCCCTCTCCCCTCCCTACTTTGTCTCCTTTTCCCCTCTCACTCTCTCCTTTTCCCGTCTCACTCTCTCCCTTTCTCCTCTCTCTCTCTCTCTCTCTCCCTGCCTCCCCGCCCTTGTGACAAACACCGGCGTAAACCACGTGATACCCTTGAGCGAGCACGTGGTTGATTCCGAAGAGGTGGAGAAAATGGGATTTTTCGTTTTTTCTTCTTTTTTTTAGCTTTTCTATACAGCTGATAGGTTCTATTGCCTCTTGTCGAGTATTCCCTTTGTCTGTAGGTTCGTTGTGTCAGAGGGATATCGTGTGTCTGTCTGTGTCACCGTGCATGGGTGTTGGCTGTTCTTTTGCAAGTATTGATTGGATACCGAAGAGGTTGTTATGGAGTGTTCTGGATTATGCCTACAGACGTGTACGCTCACATTCACATATGTTGTACGTGTACACACAGGCATGCACACACAAACACACACACACACACAAACACACGCACACACACACACACACACACACACACACACACACATACACATACATGAACTCATATTTCTATGCATATATTGTATATAGATAGATAAATAGGTAGATAGATATATGGATAGATGTATATAAACGTATGTGTGTTTGTGTCTAATGCATGTAATGGTACATATTGAAGGAGATCCGGAACCAGCGTGGTCAATAGATACTTTATTTGATAGGAAACCCTATCCATACAGCGGCCTCGTGGGATGCGGGGAAGGAGAGAGAGAGAGAGAGAGAGAGAGAGAGAGAGAGAGAGAGAGAGAGAGAGAGAGAGAGAGAGAGAGAGAGAGAGAGAGAGAGAGAGAGAGAGAGAGAGAGAGAGAGAGAGAGAGAGAGAGAGAGAGAGAGAGAGAGAGAGAGAGAGAGAGAGAGAGAGAGAGAGAGAGAGAGAGAGAGAGAACGAGCGAGCGAGAGAGAGAGAGAGAGAGAGAGAGAGAGAGAGAGAGAGAGAGAGAGAGAGAGAGAGAGAGAGAGAGAGAGAGAGAGAGAGAGAGAGAGAGAGAGAGAGAGAGAGAGAATGGATATAAAGAGAAAAAGAGGGAGAAAGAGAAAGAAAGAGAGAGAGAGAGAGTGAGAAAGAAAGAAAGAGAGAGAGAGAAGGAGAAAGAGATAGATAGATAGATAGATAGATAGAGAGAGAGAGAGAGAGAGAGAGAGAGAGAGAGAGAGAGAGAGAGAGAGAGAGAGAGAGAGAGAGAGAGAGAGAGAGAGAGAGGAAGAAGAAGAAGAAGAAGAAGAGAGAGAGACAGAGAGAGAGAGAGAGAGAGAGAGAGAGAGAGAGAGAGAGAGAGAGAGAGAGAGAGAGAGAGGAAAAAGAAGAAATGAGAGAGAGATAGAGGAAGAAGAAGTAGAAGAAAAAGAAAGGGAGAGTGAAAGAGAGAGAAGAAAAAATAAAGAGAGAGATAGAAGATGAAGAAGAAAAAAAGAAAGGTAGAGAGACAGAGAGCGAAAAAAGAAGAAGAACGAAGAGAGAGAGAAAGAGAAGGCCACCAAAACAACCACCCTAACGCCACAGCCATATTCTGGATTATGCCTATAGACGTACACGCTCACATTCACATATGTTGTACGTGTACACACAGGCATGCACACTCAAACACACACACACACACACAAACACACGCACACACACACACACACACACACACACACACACATACATGAACTCATATTTCTATGCATATATTGTATATAGATAGATAAATAGGTAGATAGATATATGGATAGATATATATAAACGTATGTGTGTTTGTGTCTAATGCATGTAATGGTACATATTGAAGGAGATCCGAAACCAGCGTGGTCAATAGATACTTTATTTGATAGGAAACCCTATCCATACAGCGGCCTCGTGGGATGCGGGGAAGGAGAGAGAGAGAGAGAGAGAGAGAGAGAGAGAGAGAGAGAGAGAGAGAGAGAGAGAGAGAGAGAGAGAGAGAGAGAGAGAGAGAGAGAGAGAGAGAGAGAGAGAGAGAGAGAGAGAGAGAGAGAGAGAGAGAGAGAGAGAGAGAGAGAGAGAGAGAGAGAGAGAGAGAGAGAGAGAGAGAGAGAGAGAGAGAGAGAGAGCGAGAGAGAGCGGGAGAGAGCGGGAGAGAGCGAGAGAGAGAGAGAGAGAGAGAGAGAGAGAGAGAGAGAGAGAGAGAGAGAGAGAGAGAGAGAGAGAGAGAGAGAAAGGTAGAGAGAGAGAGAGAGAGGAGGAAGAAGAAGAAGAAGAAGAGAGAGAGAGAGGAAGAAGAAGAAGAAGAAGAGAGAGAGAGAGAGAGAGAGAGAGAGAGAGAGAGAGAGAGAGAGAGAGAGAGAGAGAGAGAGAGAGAGAGAGAGAGAGGAAAAAGAAGAAATGAGAGAGAGATAGAGGAAGAAGAAGTAGAAGAAAAAGAAAGGGAGAGTGACAGAGAGAGAAGAAAAAATAAAGAGAGAGATAGAAGATGAAGAAGAAAAAAAGAAAGGTAGAGAGACAGAGAGCGAAAAAAGAAGAAGAACGAAGAGAGAGAGAAAGAGAAGGCCACCAAAACAACCACCCTAACGCCACAGCCATATTCACCAAGCAACCACATCCATCGGCAGAGCAAGAGAAAGACCACGCCAGAAGTCTTAGTGAAGTCTCCCCTTAAACCGGCCTCCCCCTCACCGCCTAGACGTCATCGATACCCAACACTCGTGACTGTCTTCCCCCCTCCCCCACCACCACACCTCTCCCTCATCTCCCACCCCCCATTTCTCTCCTTTCCTACCCCCTCCTCCCAACTCTCCCCTGTCCCTCACCCTCTTCTTCTCCCTACTCTCCCTTTCTCCTTCACCCTCATCTTCCATCCCCTTCCTCTCTCTCACCCTCCTCCCACATCTTCCCTATCCCCCACCTTCATCTCGTCCCCCCCCCTCCCTCTACATCTCTGCTATCCCCCACTCCCATCCTCTCCCCCCTCCTCCTACATCTCTCTCACCCCCACCCCCTTCTTCCCCCTCCTCTCCCTTTCTCCTTCGCCTTTCCCGTCCTTCATCTCTCCCTCTTCTCCCTTGCCTTATTGTATGTTTTTTTTATTCTCTTCCTTCATTTCTTTCACTCCCTCAGTTTTGATTTTTAAAAATCTCCCTTCTCTAATTTTCTCTCTTCTTTCTTTCAATCCTTTGTTCCCTAATTCTTCTTTCTTTCTTCCAACCTCTCCATCTTTCATTCCCTCATACAATCTAGTCTTTCTCTTCTCTCTTCAAGTCTCTCTATCTGTTAATTCCTAATTTCTTCTAGTCTTTCTCTTCTTTCAATTCTTCTCCTCTTTATTCCAGTTTTTCCATCTCTCTTTCCCTTAAATCTTCCAATCTGTCGACCTTTCTCTTAATCTCCCATCTCTCAAAGTCTCCCTTCTTTACGACGATTTATGACTGCACTTGAAATATATGTCAAGTTTTGCCTTTGTGACGAGGAATGAATATCTTTTTATTGGCTTTCGATCAGATAACTTTCGTGTAAATTTGATGCAGTAGTAGACAAATGTTGGATTAATATGTATGAGTTGTTTTGATGCGTAGGTTGTGCATCTTAATATATATTTCTAGCATGATTTCACCGCTAAAAATAGATATTTCCAACTGAAGATTACGTGTTAAAATAAACAATTTGTACTTGGGAAAAGAAGAGAGAGAGAGAGAGAGAGAGAGAGAGAGAGAGAGAGAGAGAGAGAGAGAGAGAGAGAGAGAGAGAGAGAGAGAGAGAGAGAGAGAGAGAGGGGGGGGGAGAGAGAGAGAGAGAGAGAATGTACAAAGAGAGAGATAAATGTAGAAAGAGAGAGATGTAGAAAGAGAGAGGGAAAGTGAGAGAGAAGTTCCCATTGGTGGTATATACTAGTCTGCCATGAATAAAAGATGCATATGGAATCACGAAATCAATAGTGTATGACCCTTTCCATGTCTTGTTCAGAGAACCAAGTTAAAGTTCTGTAAGTCAATAACGTGATTTCAAAGCAAGTTTTCATGCGTGGATAATCATACTCTGTCTCGAAGATAAACCAGAAAGTAAACATCCACGTGGTAACCATAGATATTGTAATAGATGTCTACTTTATGATTAAAACGTTTATTTTCTGTTTTATTCAAAATAACGGGATTTTTCTCATATCTCTGCACGCAAGCAACGCATTCCCGCCACTCAGACGACATAACCTAATAATCTTATTTAGATAAACAAAGACTCTTAAAAATATCATTGACTTTAATGAT
>BOPN01002014.1:181609-196609 GCA_017312705.2 Penaeus japonicus | reverse complement strand
TAATTTACAATAGTTGTGAAAGGTTTCATCTAGCCACAAATCTTGTCTCTTCATATAGGTATCAGAATGTTTGATAAATGTTTGTTCTAAGTTGAAAACATCAGAGAGAAAATACAAAGAATTACTGGCCTGAGGAAATCCTTCAGTTGGGAACATGTCTGATACAGGAATTCTTCATTCTGTCTGGTGTACCACTCACTGCTCTTGACCTAATCCTATGCATAGTTGAAGGAGTCACATCCAAACATTGATGAGAACATCTTGTGACTTTTACAAGTAGACTAAGCTCCTAATTATGCAACCCGTCAGGGCAAATTGTTTTGTTAAACCAAGTGCTCAGGGTTTATCATTGAACCAAGTCTAGAACCAAATATTGAATCATATGTTTGGTTTTAATTATTGAACCAAGTGATTGGGATTTATTTACTTATTGGTAAACTTGTCTGCATGTATGGCCTATGTTCACTTCTAATTCATTACTATTTGTGAATTGAATGAATACCTATTGTGAGAAGCAAGTGAAAGCTGATGATGGTATGCATTACTGTCAAAATGTGATAACTTTTGGAAGTTTGTTTGTGGAATTGAAGCAGTCTGTGAATCTTGTTTTTTTTTTTTTTTCCCTTTTTATGTTTTTTGTATCTATTTATATTTATATATATATATATCTATTTATTTATTCTTTTCTTTTTTATTTATTTTCTTCATATTATTATTTTTTGTTATATTCAGTAATTCATAAAAAAGAGAAGCATAAATCAGCATAATGTATCTGGAGACTAGAAATCGATAAAACATTAAAGAAGTTATGATACTATGGATAATTACATTACATGTGCTATTATAAAGAGCTGACCAATTGACATCACCCTCATTCATGTCTTGTGCTGCAGATGGATCCACAGGGGGACATGGACATCATCACGCCCTTCCCAACAATATACCCGCCAACCGACGACTACAGCGACCTCAAAGTAAGCCCCGACAAGAAGAAGTGCAACCAGTATGTGCTCCAAAACAAGACCCACTTCATCTACGGGGGCTACGAAGGCATTCCTGAGAACTTGTTGATTAACTTTCTAGGATGGATTGTGAGTATTGCTCCTCTTGAGGTTTCTGATTGCATGTGTGTATGTGTTTTTTTTGTTTTTTTTTGGGGGGGTTGTGTGTATGTGGGTTGTAGGGGATTTATATGTGGGTGTGGGTGGGGGGGGTTGTGTGTATGTATGTGTTTGTGGGGGGGGGGGGTGTAGAAGGTATGTGTGTGTGTGTGTGTGTGTGTGTGTGTGTGTGTGTGTGTGTGTGTGTGTGTGTGTGTGTGTGTGTGTGTGTGTGTGTGTGTGTGTGTGTGTGTGTGTGTGTGTGTGTGTGTGTGTGTGTGTGTGTGTGTGTGTGTGTGTGTGTGTGTGTGTGTGTGTGTGTGTGTGTGTGTGTGTGTGTGTGTGTGTGATAAGGATATGCTTGATTTATGGAGCAGAGCGTTACGCCGGGCCGAGGGCACTGGAAGCTCTGCTCAGTGCCAGCGTGTGCTGACTCGTGAGGGAATGTGCCAACGAGTGCTGATCGACCTGAGCTTGGTCCCTCTTACCCAACGCAGTGCCCAGCTACCAGTAACCGCCAGGGTGACAGTGCGTGCGTGCGTGCGTGCGTGCGTGCGTGCGTGCGTGCGTGCGTGCGTGCGTGCGTGCGTGCGTGCGTGCGTGCGTGCGTGCGTGCGTGCGTGTGTGCGTGTGTGTGTGTGTGTGTGTGTGTGTGTGTGTATATATATATGTATTTGTATGTGTGTGTGTGTCTATATATGTGTGTGTGTGTGTGTGTGTGTGTATATATATGTATTTGTATGTGTGTGTGTGTGTGTGTGTTTTGTGGGGTGTGGATTGTTAGGTGTTTGTTTAGGTGTGTGTTTTTTTGTTGTTTTTTTTGTGTGTGTGTGAGTGTGTGGGTGTGGGTGTGCGCACGTGTCTGCATACCTGTTGTATTTTTCAGAGAATGATATGCATTTAAATTATTATAATTTTACTACATGATATCCCTTTTTGCTTTTTTACTCTCTTTCTGTCTCTCTCTTTCTTTTTTTAGTATATAAAGTAATTTAAACCCACAACACTTTATTTGCAGCTGCTCATGTGTCTTTTTACGGTGTTGAGAAAAAAGGCGTGGAATTACGGCCGTCTGGCGCTTGTTCAGAAGTATGAGAGTAGGTGAGTAAGAGCCTGACTGTGGGCGTCCCTCAGGCTTCACCTGACAAGGTAGCTGTCCTTGAATGAGATTTTGCTCTTCATTTGCATCCTGTCTTTTTTTTTCATGTTTGATATTTATTTATTTATTTGTTTCTTTATTTATGATGCTGGCTGCTTGTGATTCCTTCATCCGTTCATCTTTTTGAGCTTATTACGTTTTCCCATTTGCACAAGACATACCCTGCTGTAAAGTAAATTGAGATGTAGTGTTAAAATGTAAACTTTCATATGTTTACTTTTTTACGTCTTCCTGAGACCCTGAGATCATAATCCTACACTCGCTCATACACACTCACTCGCATATGCTATACCCATTGTCATTTTGTACAAACAGCGGGCTGCTTTGTTTCATGTCTTGATTCTGTTAAGCCCAGTGCACATCCAAGGAGGCTTTGCACATTTATCAGATTCCTTTCTCATCGAAAGGAATCTGATAAATGTATTCAGCGGTTTGTTTACTTTATTAGCTCATTACTTGAATTGTTATGATTTGTATTCTCACAAAAATATTATCCTCAGGTAATTATGCTAAATGTCTATGTAACCAATTCTGTATTTTCAGTAATGATTGAAATATCAGACTATTTAGTCTAACAGTTAGTAATTCATTACTCATATTTCAGTTGTATATACCTGTAATAATAGACTGTATATATATATAATATATATATATATATATATATATATATATATATATATATATATATATATATATATATATATATATATATATGTATATATATATATATATACATATATACATATATATATATATATATGTATATATATATATATATATATATATATATATATATATATATATATATATGTATATATATATATATATATATATATATATATATATATATATATTATACATATATATATATATATATATATATATATATATATATATATATATATATTATTAACCCACACAGGACGGGTGGTACAGCATGTGTACCGCGCATTCAAAAGCCCAGTTGCCGGGCGGCACAGTATTGTGCCAGCTATTCATTTAATTTAGGCCTAATAATTCGAAAGCCCCGGCATTTGGACATTCTAGGCTAGAAATCCCCCGTCGGGAATGGGTTAAGAGAAATCCTAGTTACCTTTTCTTTCACTCTTGTAGCGTATTGATGCACTAGTACTCACGTAAATAGATTTTTGGGAGCAAACCGTAAAATACTCCCAACTCATAAGTACCAGTTGAATTCATGCCTTTTGACCTCTTGTATTATTTATACTTTTAACTCATGTTCTTGCTTTCCGGTTTTGTTTATTTTGTGGAATTGTAGTATAGCATTCTTGGATGTTAGTAGATTTTAGGCATATACATCTAAAGATTATGTACAAAAGGTAACCAAAGAAATAATATTGAGTGTGTTTTCTCCTATTTTATCTGTGATAGTAATTGAGAAAGCATGCCTTGTTACAGAATTAAAGTCCTTTTATGTATAATTATTGATTTTCATTATATGATGTTTAAATTTGATATATATATATATATATATATATATATATATATATATATATATATATATATATATATATATATATAGATTTTTTTTTTTTTTACATTGTGTTTGATTTTCTCCTTTCCAGCTTTTTTTAGCACAAGATTTAAATTACAGCAATCACACCCCATGACATTATGATTTTAGCTTTTCCCTGTATTTGTTTTCCTTGCTTATAAGAATGAATTTTGAGAATGGCTAGCTTCAAGTAGCTTCTGTATCCCAGAATGGTAGAGTGTGCATGCTCTGCTAGTCTTAAGATCACCATTATGTTTTTTCATCTTCCTTATTAACCTGTGCACTTCTTTTTTTTTATTTCTCTCATTTCAGGACAAAGCATCTTGGCTTCAGTCAGTACAATGTGTAGGTTCCTAGTATGTTTTTATTATTATTTTGTTGTTTTTCCTGTATTTCCTGCTTTTTAAACATTAGAGTTACTAATGTTATCTAGCCTTTTCTATCTTTTTAAGGGCATATCTTGTAGGGGTTTTATAGTTGAGATGGACAGCCTTTCAGCCTTGTGCTACATATTAAACTGAATTAAATTGAATTATTAATCACTTTAAAGTAAAAATACAATTAAAATTTTGTAAGAAAGAAGAGAAAATAACAAATCACTTGACTTGATGAAGTATTCCTACTTTTAGTAGTGTTGCTGGTATACCTACTGGTGGCATACATTTTCAGGTCACCAATCTTGGGTGTTAGACTTTATACGTGATTTCAAAAACTAAACTTTGAAATTCCAATATCCTCGTTTATTTTATTTTCCTTTGACATATTTCCTTATTTTTCACCCAAATATGATTGCTCTGTTATATTTTCTTGAAAGATTATCTGTTAACCATCACAATTTAAATGCTTGTCTAATATCTGGAAGGCAAAGTTGAGGGGTATCTTATTGCAAGCATCTCATTGAGGGGGCTGAAAGATACAGTATATCTTCTAGTAACTTTCATAAATTTTATTGCATAATAACACTGTATGGCAATGTAAGTTTGAATTCTCTTGTAAGTAGGGTAGGTGGGGTTAGATACGGTGATTTTGTGTAAGCACAAAAAATTTCCTCTCATATCCTCAACATCTTCATGAGCAGAGTAAATTTGTTTATTGTATTATGGAGTTGAAATTATTCATAAAAAGTATTATTATTAGAGTCAAGTAATTGGATGGAGAATGTAAAAGTAATAACATGCATGTATGAGTATTGATTACAGAAGCAAGAAACAGACATAACATTACAGATAGTGTTTGGAACATTACTTCAACTCCACCTCCTTAAACCCTACCCTGGCCTACCCTCACTGATCTCTCTACACCTGTTGTCTTACGCAGGTGGACGCAAATCTTTTACGGGAAGGACAGCGACATGGGTAAGATCGCCGGGGAGAACGACTCCGTGAGCTCCCTGGAGTTCAACACACACATTGACAAAGGGCTATTTTCGTGGATTCCGGCCCTGTTCAAGATCAAGTGAGTGCATGGAAAGGAGATAAGGTTGAATGGCACATTGTTGGGTTGTTGTATGGAGATTATTTGGATAGTTTTTTCAAGAGTATATTTAGTGTAGAAAAATGTAATTAATTTTTTTCTTTTTTAACCCATTCCCGACGGGGGATTTCTAGCCTAGAATGTCCAAATGCCGGGGCTTTCGAATTATTAGGCCTAAATTAAATGAATAGCTGGCACAATACTGTGCCGCCCGGCAACTGGGCTTTTGAATGCGCGGTACACATGCTGTACCACCCGTCCTGTGTGGGTTAATCATCTCTCCACTTTTCTGCTCATCTCTTATAATCTTTTCTTCCTTTTTTCCTCCCTTTAAAAAGAAAATTCATCCCACTGCAACGCTACCTCCCATCACATCCTTTTCTATCCTTTGCAGAGACGAGCAAATCCTAGCCAAGAGTGGCAAGGATGCGGTGCAGTACTTGTCCTTCCAGTCACACATCATTGTGTACATGATGATTGTGTGTGTCATCAGCATTGTGATTGTGCTGCCCATCAACTTCCAGGGGACATTGGAGGGTGGTGAGAAGGAGTTTGGCCACACCACCATGGCTAATCTCGCACCTCAGTGAGTATTTTGAGACCCTCGTTTCCTGTTCTTTGGGCATGGGTAGTCGTATATGGAGGTTGGGGAGAGATAGGGGAAGGCTTGTGTTAATGGGGTAGGAATAGACTTGATGAGTTAGGGATAATTAAGGAAATGGGTTGTAATTTTGACATCTTTTTTACTTAAAAACAAGGAGCAAGTTTGACTGAGACCTATGTTTTGTTTAGCTATTTTCTTTTTCTCTTGTTGGGATTAGGGGAGGAGCTGGAATTAACTTCATTTAAGGTAAGGTCAATTTTGAGGAAAGTAAACTTATCTCCCACCATTCCTAGGAAAACAAATGAAGCACCATAGGGAAGAGTTTCAATACCAAAGCTTTCCCAGCTGTAAAGACACCGATGTAACCACCCTCTCTCCCACAGGTCTCGGCTTATGTGGGTCCATGTGACACTGGCTTTCCTCTTCCTCCCGCTTGGCATCTTGTTCACACGACGATTCTCCAAGAAGCTGGAGCTGAGGGAGGTAGCCACCACCGTCTCGCGCACCATCATGATCACCCATGTGCCGAGAAGGTCTTGCCATAAAGACACACTACTGAGACACTTCCAGTAAGTAGTTTATGAGCATGAGTGAGAGTGGGTGGAGAGATTGGGAATGAAAGTGTGTGTGTGTGTGTGTGAGGGGGGTTAATATTCGGAAAGGTAGTATGTGTATGTGTGTGTGGATTTGTTATATTCACAAAGGGAGTGAGAGTGAGAGTGAGTGTGTGTGTGTGTGTGTGTGTGTGTGTGTGTGTGTGTGTGTGTGTGTGTGTGTGTGTGTGTGTGTGTGTGTGTGTGTGTGTGTGTGTGTGTGTGTGTGTGTGTGTGTGTGTGTGTGTGTGTGTGTGTGTGTGTGTGTGTGTGTGTGTGTGTGTGTGTGTGTGTGTGTGTGTGTGTGTGTGTGTGTGTGTGTGTGTGTGTGGAAGTGTGTGTGTGTGTGTGTGTATGTATTTGTGTGTTTGTGTGTGTGTGTGTGTGTGTGTGTGTGTGTGTAAGTGGGTGTGTGTGTGAGTGAGTGAGTGAGTGAGTGAGAGAGAGTATGAGAGAACAAAGGATATGGGTTGTTGATGGTTTGTTATATTCAGAAAGGGAGTAAGTAATGGTTTGGTGTATGTAACTGTGTACATGCCTGATACACAATAAAAAATATATGTGTCTATTAGTAATGATTATTTTTTTGTTTTATTGATATTGTTAATGTGTATTCAAATTCATCTTTCATGCTCATTTAGATGTTTTTTTCTTGTCTTCTCCTTATTCCAGGGAGGCCTACCCGGATGTGGAGGTTACAGACGTGCAGTTTGCGTACAACATTCGGTCACTCCAGGCCTATGCAAAAGAAAAGTAAGCTAGATGGATATTTTCAGTTTCACTTTTATATACCTAGGTTTATGCCTGGAAAGTAAATGAGTAAAATTACATGCCCCAAATATTTGAAAAAATTATGAATGGTATCTCTCCTCTATTCTTTTTTCTCTCTTTGTAGAATACCTGATGCAATATTTGGAGTGAAACAAAAAATTTTAATTTCCTAAATCATTTATGGATAGAGTTAGTATCTAATGCTCAAATTTTTCTACAAGGTCAATTTAATAATCCCTTTGCGAATGACCTCCATTATAGCCATTAGCATGAGCAAACACCCGTGTTCTGACTCGCCCAGTTTCACCATAAGCGACAGTGATTTGCTTCACACACTTTGGTACATGTCCTTTTAAAAAAAAATCTAATGGAAGTCCTGCCTGTTGTAGCTTTTTACTTTTATGTAGGTCTATCCCATAGCTAACTCAGAATTATATAAAATCACTTCATGAATATTCATTATTATCTTATTATCTGAATTAGCTTAGAACATAATGCCAAGGACCATAATCCATTCAGCAGCTCAAGGAACAAGATTATCTAGACAATAAATCACAGTAGTAAATTTTAAAAATGTAACCTGCAAACTATGATAGAGTCTCTGCATATTTGTATACTTATTCTTGGCTTCATGTCTTATATTATAGGGAAGTGGCTCATAATGCAAGGATATACTGTGAATCATACATGAAGGAGACTCACAGACGGCTTGATATGAGACCATACAAGGGCGGCGTTGTGTGTGTGTGCTGTGACATCTTCGGCTGTCCAAAGGTAAATTTGTTTCCAACAGTCTAATTGTAATGCTTCAAAGGATGTTTGTCAGATGAAGAGAATATTAAGTATGTCTGTATTTTTTAATCCAGTATTACTGATTCACACACATATAGAGACATACCTAGAGATGCATATACATACATGGGAAAGCACAAGTGTACTTACTGGATAATAACAGTGTTTTATAGTTTGTGATATTTCACTTAATTACTTCCTACCTCGGCAGGTGGATGCCATTGAATACTACACAGAGGAGGAAAACCGCCTGGCCAATGAGGTGGAGAATGAGAAGCTGAAGGCACTGCAGAGGCCAACTGGTGTGGCATTCGTGACTTTCGACAGCATAGAGAATGCCAAGAGGGTCCTGCAAGACCACAGAGCCAAGTGCGACTGCTTTTATAGCCCCCCCACGTCCTCAGCCTCGGTCGACCTCAAGCCTCACAACTGGATCATCAGGGTTGCTCCAGTGCCTGATGATATTTACTGGTGAGGTTATGAAGGGCCAAGGGTCATTATTTTAGAATCTTTCTTGTTGTGTGAGTATTTTTCAATGAAGAAATGTATCTTAATGTTAAGAATTACAACAAAACAGATGCTTTGATTATTGTTATATTTTGAATTGAATAACATTTTTATTATAAGCATGATTATTATTGTTGTCATTATAGTTATTGTCATTAATTTTTTTTTATTTTTTATTATTGTCATTATAGTTTTTACTATCATTATTATTTTTTTTATTGTTATGATGATTATTATTATTTTACTCTAATACAAACTTCAGGCACAACCTGTCGGTCACCACACGTCACTGGTGGCTGAAGGCAATTCTGATTAACATCATCTTGTTTATGGTGTTGTTCTTCCTCACAACACCTGCTGTTATCATCAATGGTCTAGATATCGTTCCTCTGACTGGGCGACTGAGCAACATGGTGAGTTGATTATCATTTTTGTGTGTTGATGGTGCATATATTTAATCACTACAGATATGCTAAAGTATCCCCTATATGTGTATGCTAGATATGCTAAAGTATCCCCTATATGTTTATGCTGTGATGTCATTTTTTGCAGAACATACCTTGGATATCAAGTGGCACGTGACTGTCTTATTGTTGTAATAGCCATTGTCTGTATGAGTATTTTTATTGATTTGCAGATATTCTTTAATTTTTTTTCCTATAAATATTTATCATGTACATGTTTCTCTCCCTTCAGAGCCCAGTACTGTCTGAGTTCTTGCCCACCTTGCTCCTGTGGACTATGGCTGCCCTCCTGCCTGTGATCGTGTCCTACTCCGACCAGTTCATGTCTCATTGGACACGCTCTGCCGAAAACCACTCCATCATGAGGAAGACTTTCGTGTTCCTGCTCTTCATGGTCATCATCCTGCCTTCTCTGGGACTCACCAGGTGATTACCAAGGGATGGCATTGGTGTGTGTCAAATGTCCTTATTGCAGACTGTGTTGTTATTATATACATCAGTTGGTTTCTCACATTTTGGAAAGTTAAGTTTTCTGTATGAGGATTCTGAGTGATTTAGAGTTGTCTGTATGCACATTTTCTTTAGAGTATTTGGTAGTCCTCAAACCTCTACTTTTGAATATGTTTTCACATGTATAGGAATATTCTACATTGATGGTATTTTAAAAGTGGTCATCTCTATTATATCTTCCACCTATTATTTATTCTTTTTTATTTATTTTTTTTCATGTCGTTATTTTTCAATCATAAAATTTCATAGAGTTTGATGATACTTTTCAAACTCTATCTATTTGTAATGCCCTCTTCTACAGTACTCATCCTAGCTAAATCTTTCTCAACACATTTTCTTGGGACCACATTCATGACACTTGCCTTGATGTAATCCCACCCTCTACACAAGTTCATCTTTATTCATAGGAGATCAAAAGTAATTTTGTAATCCTTATTGGAAACATAGCAGAATATTAATCTGATACTCTATTAAATATTAGTTTTACAGATGTTTTGTAGCCATAATATGTATAATTTCTTTAACCCATTCACGCCGGGGCCATTCCGGCTTTGCACGGTCGCTATACCGAGGTTTTCGAACGCATCATCCGAACGCTTCGAGATTCTCGGGCGCACGGGCCGCGAGCCTGGGCTGCCCGCTCGCTCACCCTGAGCGCCGGCCTTGGCCAGATATCTCGTCGGCGGCGTCGGACGCGAAAACCACGAAACGTGTCAGCACGTCATCCGGCATGAGTGGGTTAATATCAAATTTTCATGCAATTATATTTGATCTTTACAGTGCCAAAGGTTTCATGGAATGGCTCATCCAGTCACAGTCTCAGAATGAGACCTTCCGCTGGGAATGCATCTTCCTCCCTGATAATGGTGCGTTCTTCGTCAATTACATCATCACATCTGCGTTCATCGGAACATCACTCGAGTTGATTCGATTCCCAGAGTTGTTCATGTACATGGTTCGTCTTGGGCTCTCCAGGTAAGTGTTGTGCCTTTTTTATTTTTATTATTTTCTATTTATTTTCTTCTTTTCTCTTTTCTTCTTTTTTCCTTCTTCTATTTTTCTTCTTCTATTTATTTTCTTCCTCTTCTTCTTCCTTTTCTTCTTCTGTTTCTTTTGTTTATTTTTCTCTGGATGGACTACGGTAAGATTGTATAAGATAGATGATTGAAGTTGAAATTTGATTGTAGGATATGGCAAAATTTGTTTATTTTATGTCTGCTTGCCTCTCCATCAATACATATCTAAATTTGCATACCATATCAAAAGACATTAGATATATAGGGAGATTGCAACATCTTTTTTTTACATAAACAATATGTTGGATAAGTGTTGTGCTTGCAAATTTTGTGATGAATAATAACATCAAATGATCTGAGTTACTTATATCATTGTATCTGTTCTTGCGTTTGCAGATCTGAAGCAGAGACTGCAAGTGTAAGAAAAGCGATTCTGTACGAGTTTCCCTTTGGCGTCCAGTATGCTTGGATGCTACTGATTTTCGCCATGACCATCATTTACTCAGTTTCCTGTCCTCTTATCACACCTTTCGGTATGTAGTCCTCTTAAACCATATAGTCAGCTGAGATGTTGCCAGTTATCCAGGTGAATCTGTGTGGAATATATTTTTCCCTAAAAGCTACTGTATTTCTTTTTGAATGATACTTCTGGTATGCTACATTCTGTTTCTTTGTATTTAACTGGATGAGATAATTTGATTTTATAAGAACTGTGTTCTGTAATGTAATGGAAAGATTCTTTAAAAGGTAAATTTACTTAACGAAAATGCTCATCAATGTTCCGTTGATGTTATTTCATAATTTTTCTTACTTTTTCAAGTTTATATCATGATTGTACATTTTGATTAAGATGAAATTACTGACGAACCTCTCTTTTTACAGGTACCCTGTACATGATCTTCAAACACTTGGTTGACAAGTATAATATATACTTTGCCTATGGGCCTTCAAGAATTAACAAGAACATTCACACATCAGCCATTAATTTTGTGATAGTTTCAATTGTGTGTTTGCAGTTAAGCCTGCTTTTCTTCTCACTTGTGAGGCAAGGCTTGAAAAAAGATATAACTATATACAGCATAATTCTGCTCATTATAACATGTGTTGTATTTATCACACACATTGCATTCCATTGGTTCAAGGATCTCAGCCCAGTGGAATACAAGGTAGGTGTTTATCTTTTTTGTATTTTGTGTAAGAATTTTTGATGATTCATGTATATATTTTTAAATTCTGATATTTCTTTACTTATGTATTTTTAATATTTTTTTGATAGGAATAATTACATTGTTTTCGTTCATTATATTTATGGACTGAGTTATGATTAGTGCATTAAAGTGTGATTGGTGTATCATTCAATACCCACAGAAATTTGGAAATGGAGCTGCCAATGGAGATGCTACGTCAGTCAATGATGACGAAAGCACAACAGAAGTGGCATGCCAATTCGTGCCAGCTGTGTTACGAGATGCTCCTAGTGGAGTGGAGAGCAGCTACGACTACATAAACCAGCCACGGAGCTATGGCACACGGCCCAGAGACGAGAACGGGCTGACGAAAGAAGCAGCCATTAGGAGCGATGACGACAGTCCAAGGGCCAGAAGGTCTAGTCTCTATCAAGATTATTCCCAGGCAAAGGTGAGTCATCTTAATTTTGTTCTTTCTGAGTATCGTTATAATCATCACTGCTATTTATCTAGATATTTTTTTGAAGTGGAGACTTAAATTCTCTGTGTGGGCCTTTTTCTTTTAGAAGGGAGTATCTTGATTATTGTTATGCCATGCTGTTGTGATATCATGCTGACTAGCAAGGGAGTGCACTGTCTGTTCTAGGGTTGCACACTTGATTATTGAGTGGATTGTGCTTGGAGTTTATGTTGATTTGTGTGAAAACACTGTTGATCAATTCTGACTTAACCCATTGACAGTGGATGGCATGATTTGCTGCCAAGGCAGAGTCGGTCGTAGACGCGGATAACACTGTGCTAAACAATGTAAACCCGCCATCCAACTGTATACATATTTTATTAAAACTGCGATCAATGGGTTAATTTGCATAAGAATTTGATATGACCATGTTTTTTACATGAAGGTGCAGTTTAGTTTCATATATTGTTATGTAGTGTTCAGATGTTAAGCTCAGAATATGTGCCTAGTGTAGGACTTTTGCATGCCTGAAATCAGTAAGTAACAGGTAAATACAGGTAAATATCATTAAAATTATATATTACATATGGTGATGTTTTATATTTCATAACCACGTAAGACCTCATACTGTCTATATACCTGCATGTTCTGTTAGTATTTCATTTGTGTCTGACATGAGAAAACACAAGTATAGAAATGGAAAATTATAAATATTTTTTTTTCTAATGTCATTGGCTCTTGTGTCTTTTGCCCATTTCAGTGCACTCAGAACTACCTCTCAAATGACCTTTTTTCCCCTCTTAAAGCACACAAAGAGATGCCATGCAAAGTTCCTTCTGATTGTATTTTTACCATTTGTCTGGAGAAAGTTACACAGTATATTGGATTTTAATTCCTATGTTCTTAGAAAACTAGAGCATGTTTTTTTTAGGGGGAAGGGGTTAGAATTTCAGGTAATTAACCATAAATCAAGAGACACATCTCATAAAATAGTTTGATTCTTTGCTTGAACTGCAATTACTGATATAATTAATTAACCTTAAACCAAATAAACTTCATTTTCTCCTCATTTCTCTCAAGAAGTATTGGGTGCAATTTGCCCTCCTCTGTGGACTGTAACTTCCATGTGCATATATGATGTAATATCACATACATGAAATTATTTGATTACATATATGTCTAGGGCATTTTTTATGCAGTCTTGTTGTGAAGAGTCATACCCTCTGGCATATGAGAATTTTTGAGAGAGCCATTTTGAAAGTCTTGAGTTCCTCTTTGCATAACATCTGGCCAAATGAAACAGCACCTTTTGTATTCTAAATCTCCATCCCTTCCACATCCATTAGCACCTTGCTGCTCCAGTGTTGGTACAGTAAATAATACCAAGGACAGTTTCACGGATAGTACAGCTAAAGGGCAGGGGCGAAGGTACGTCATGTTTGTGGTTGGCGATGTGACAGTCGCTGGTTTTGGCTATTCTAGGTGCGTTTTTTGCTGCTACATCCCTTGCTTTGTCTCTAGAAATTGCTTGAGTTCTATATCGAGAAGAGGGACATGAGTAGTTATTATATTGGCATTGTAAATATTGATATTATTGTTCTTGTGCTTGTTAATTTCATAATTATGTCATTCCTTTATTTCAATTTCTTATTAGCAATGCACAATATATATTTACAAGAGAAGAACTCTTAAAACTCCTTTTCAATATGAACATTCATCCTTAGAATGTTTGAATGCATTATCTTTATACAGCACAGCAAAGTGATTGCTTCGGCACTCTTCCAGATCTGCTTGCTTTCAAGCCCCAAAGGACTTGTGTTCTATATTTAAGCACAATATGGTGAAGGCACAGGGCACAGAAATTATTGTGATGTTTTCGTCTCATAATGGAGAGTGTAATCTGTAAAATTCAAAAATACAGAGTAGATAAGAGTGATTGTTTAGTTTACTTATGTGCTACATCTGCATCAGGTTGCAAATTAGTATGTCCTTTAACCCATTCACGCCAGGGCTGTTCCGGCTCTGAATGGTCAGAATGCCAGGGTTTTTGAACGCATAAGCCTAATGCCTCAGGATTTTCGGGTGCACTAGCTGCGAGCCTGGGCTGTCCGCTCGTTCACCCTGAGTTTCCTTCCTTGACCAAATATCTTGTCGCCGGTGTCTGACCCAAAAACCACGAAAAGTGTCAGCACGTCATCCAGCGCAAACGGGTTAAGGGTTGATTGCACCTTCAGTACATAGAGACTTGAAAGAATAACTGGTAAAGATAAAAAGAAGACTCAAACCCACAGTTTCAAAATGAAGTTCAGAAAAAAAAAACTTGTATATAAGCTGGAGAAGAAGAAAGGGACTTATAAGTGCTGATATTGCTTATTTGGAGTAATTGTTGCTTAGTTATATTTGGCAGAGCTGTAAAGCTGTTTGGGTAAAATATTTGTTATCTTTTTTTGTGCGACTCCTTGATCAGAAATAGCTAGATAATTGCAATTTGTCAGATTAACAGTTGAAAATAATGAGAGAAATTTTGGTGGCTACCATTATCTTCTAAAACTAAAGTTATGATGATAACTGTAACTAATAAATGTAAATGTAGTGACCTTAGTATTCCCATGATTCAAATTGATATTTCAGTGCCAGATTTCACAATAAGATTTTCCCTGAAAACATTAAGGAAATATTGAGAAGCAGTTTTTGCTCCCTCAAATGGAGACATACAACTCATTGTGCTTATTTATCATGTAGGCATGTTATATATTTGATATTTTTTAATATTCTAATTACTTTGTGTCATAACTGAGTTTGTTTAAAGTCTGAGAAGGATTTTGTTATCTTGCCACTTCATTTTAGT
>BOPN01002014.1:161609-171609 GCA_017312705.2 Penaeus japonicus | reverse complement strand
CTTGAAGATATGTGTTTGTTGTGTGCAAATGTTGTGAAGCATTCTTTAAGTGTTTTTAATGTGCCCTTTTGAGCCAGTTGCCTGTTTCTTACTAATTATTTTACAGTAATAAGTCTTTTTTTTTGTTCATTCATTTAGCAATCCAGGATTAACAGAATTCATCCTCAGCTAAATATGTCTTCTTATGGTTACAAAAGCTTCTTCAGTGTAAGGAAAATAACATCTTGTAGGATGTATAACAAAGTCACACCTGCTTATTTTGTTTGAGTTTTATACATCACTTTTAAGACAACATAGATGGGAATTAGCGGGTTGAATTGATATAGCATCATGTCTACAGGGAAATATATTTAGTAAAAGGACTAGATAAGTATTTTAGTAAGCAGTTTTATATTGAGTCACTATTCAGAAATATCTATACCTGACTTGTAGAATTTTGAGTTAGTATGGAGGACAGGATGGATTGGTTTTGAATAATGATGAGAAACAAAAGAAGAAGAAAGTACTCAATTTAAAGTAAAGGACTGATATACGACCAACTTCTCTTTTATTCAATTCAGTAAGTTTTATATGTCACAGAAGTATGTAAGTGTTCTGCCTCCTTTCTCTATGTACTAATTTCTTCTCTAGGTGAATGCAAACTTATAAATAGTGAATTGATATTGCTAACATCAGTGATAGACTATGATACTGTATACTGGTAGCATTGTTAAAGACCATCTTATAGGTAACTTTGGTAATATAGTTCTCTCATCAAAGCTCATGTAGTTTATTTCAGTTATTTTTTAACATAGTAAAGTCACATTCTGAGAATTCTCAATAGTACATCTTGTAATTATTATGGTGTTATTTATTTATGTATTTGTTTCTCTTTCTCTCTCTCACTTGCTTTTTACATTGTTCTTGCTTTTTTCCTCAAATCTCTTCCTAGATTAAAAGCTGTGGAGCACCCAAGATAAGGGAATAATTTATGACTCGTCTTTACTTTACTGCACATCCTTCCAGACCAGTAGATTTGTAAAAGTTATTCTGGAGCAGTTCTGAGAAATTTTGAGTTTTGAAGGGTTTTTTTTCCAGTTCTTTCCTTTAGGGCTTTGTAGATTAGATTGATTTTTGTATTATTATTTTTAAGATTTTTTTTATCAGTCCTGTTTTTTCTTAATAGTTAGCATTATTTTTGGCTTTAGCATTTAATCTTTTTTGCAGTTCCTATGTTAACCAAAGTAGAATCACTCTGTAGAGGCTCTCACCGATAACAAACAGGTCTGTCAGTGGTCAAACTTGTTGTACATATAGGTCTTTTAAAGTAGTAAAGTGATATATGATATCCAAAGTAGGTTTAACAATTCGCAAATGTTTTTCTATGATAGATAAACAATTCTTTTTTTCTTTTGGTTTGGTGCTGAATAGCTGGTGATGATAATCTTGAAAATAATCTGGTAATTTCTTGATAACCTGACTTTGATGAGTGCAAACCTATGCATTAACTTCTCTTCCAAAATTGGTTTGCATGACTTCTCTGACCTTATAAACATCCCAGAAGAAACATTAAGGATCCAAGCTTCTCACTTTTCCAAAACAGATATCCATGGATTTGTGGAAAATTGACACTGAACTAATACAGTTCCAGAATACCAATTTTTTATGCAGATTTTTGTTCTATTTCTAGTGATATGTGTTTCTCAAAGAATTCTTAAAGTACCATTCACGGCAAGGATTTTGTTTATGATGTCTTCTGTATGAATTATTCCACTATCTAATTTTTAAAACTTTTATATAATTCTTGAGTACTCTTTATCAATGTTGATATTATGTATTCTATTTTATTGTGCTTTGTATGTTTTTATTTATTTCCCTTTCTTTTTGATAAGTAACTAGTGCATGAACTTGTAATATTTGTGTGCACTGATGTTTCTGTTGGGTGATAGAAGGAGATTGGTCGGAGATTAGCTTTTTACAGAGAACACATATATAGTTGAACAGTGAAAAATATAAATTAATGCTAGATAGCGTTTCTGTCTTAGCTCCTTGCAATATAGAAAGCACACAAGATGTATTTTCACAGCTGGTTATATTATCTATCCTCTTTGTTGTATTTGTCTGTAACACTAGAATGTATATTTCATAGAATATGTTTTCTCTTGTTAATACCAAAAAGAGCAGACCCAGATTTAGTGAAGATGTAGAGTTTTGATAAGTTTGTTTGTTTGTCTTTTCTTAGTTTTGTTCCCCCTCAATTTTCCTACTCATTATAGACTATATTTCATATGTTTTTATCAAGCCTTTTTTCATGTCTTGTATTTCAGTCTTTCATTCACATGTAATCTGCTTTTATGATTCCTATATATCACTTCTCTGTGTGCAATGGATATTTTTTTTAATAAGTTCAATTGCAATATTGACGGGTAAAGTGAGTATTGAGTAAGAGGCCTTTTTTTTTTTTTTAACGAATGTAGAGTGAATGTTAAGAAAAGAATGATAAGATGTTTATACCCTCAAGTGATTCTGATGTTCTTTGTTTTTTTTTTCTTGTTTTGTCTTTTTTTAGAATGTTTATTATTTTTCATTTTATTTGCTTTTAGAGATGATTTATATAACCAAAGGAGGATGTTCTTAATTTGTCTATTATTTACTGCTGTCATAATTCATTGAAAAAAAAAAAAAAAGTTTAAATAACAACACATTAATATTTTATTTTGTTATTTTTGTCATTGCTAGTGTTATTGCCACTATTTCTACGTGTATTTTTGACATGGTTTTTCCTTGTTTGTGATTTTTATTTTCTTCACCCCCCCCCCCCTCCCCTTTCCCTGAAATAATTGCAGCACAAGAATTACCATAAAGTCCAAGACTCAAAATGGACAGTAAATTTAATGACCTCATATTGAGTGTTATGTATGTGGAGTATGCAACAGTCTTATGTATCATATGAAGTAAAAACACACACACACACACACACACACACACACACACACACACACACACACACACACACACACACACACACACACACACACACACACACACACACACACACACACACACACACACACACACACACACACACACACACACACACACACACACACACACACATACATACATACATACATACACATATACATGTCTTTACAACCATTTATATATATATATATATATATATATATATATATATATATATATATATATATATATATATATACATATATACATATATACATATATGCATATATATACTCTAAGAGGTAATATATAGTTATAGAAAGACTCTCTTTAAGATGAGAATTCTACAGCATTTGTAGTGTTTTTGAAAGACGGAATCTTGCCCCTATTTGTAGTTATCTAAATTCACGAGAGACATACTTTGACTTGATGTTGAAAGTTTCTATAATTGATTTGGGCCCATACTTAATCTCTTAAACTTCTAAAACTTTTTTTTTTATTGATAAAGTTATTTATGATCATAATATTTGTATGTTTATTTATTACTTTATTGATTTTATTTTGTTTTATTTATTTTTTCTTAATTTGGATGGTTTTTAACTTTTTTTTTTTTTTTTTTCTTTATTAGTGTTCTAGTTTGATGAATGTCACAAGGGTCGAACTGACTATGTGGGGTAATGATGGATCACCTTATTTATGTAATTAATTCACATGTGAAATTACAATCTAGTCAAGAGATGTATTTCCAACTTTCTTTCTCTTTCTCATTTCCTTGATATCAAGCCTTCTTTTCTTGAACCTATATAACCACTCCCACCCACCTTCTGGCAGTCATTATTTCATATGATTTATACTAAATGATATCTTATAGTTAGTAATTCAGGGTGTATGTAGTGAAGATTTAATATCTTTCTAATGAGTTATTATTAGAACAGCTCTGGAGATAATTGGCAGAATGTTTGTCCAGTCCATTTTTCTCTGTAACTAGGGTTTTCATTAATGTTTTTTAGAATTTATTTTGTGAGTGAATCCTTGACTGACTCATAAATTATAACATTGACGTAGGCTGAGAGTAACTTTTTAGCATTAGTTTTATTGTATTCTTTAAGGATGATATATTCCAATCTATATGTATTAGGAATATCAGGTACTGTATATTTCACTAATGCATCTCCTCTCCTTGATTGTGTCCTATCCATCTCGCTCTCTTGTCTTACTCTTCTTATGACTATCACTGACATGCACATACCTCCTACCCTGGTCTTTATATGGTTATTCACCTCTTTGTCCCCCCCCCCACCCCACTTACACTATCCTTCATCTCTCTCTTTCTCTCTCCATCCCTTTTCCCCTTTTCTACTTTTCCCCACTTCTCCCTTTCACTTTTCCTCTCTTCTTTCTCTCATCCTTTCTGCCTCTTTTTGCCTTCCCCTCACCCTCTCTTTGACACATTTAGTGCCTCTTACAATGTATTGACTATTATGGAAATAGCTTTAAAATATTTTGCTATGTTAGCCAACTAGACTTAAATCTAATGTGTAGATGATAACCCAGAATGACCTTCTCATTAGTGTGACTGGCTGTCTTGGAGATCAGAGTGGTGAACTCAAAGCTTTTTTGTATCTTGTCTTTATTTATCATCAGCTTGACCTCAAAATTTTTGTGACATGTCAATTTTAGAGTCAATATATTTTTTCTTTTTGAATATAATTTGAAATATTTCTGTTTGTGTGTGCTAATCTGTATGTATGGATTTCTATTTACTGTATATTTATATTGGGTGCTTATATTTCTTTCTTTTTAATGTGATTTATGTGAGAAATATTCCAAAGGACTGTTTTATTTTGTTAATGAATATATATAATATGCTGGTGTGTGCATTGTCTGACATCATTTTTTCTCTTCTACTTGCCTTTCTTTATAAAGATGCCAAGAATAAGCTTATTTTGATTATTCATATTAATGTGTATTAATTATTAGTACATCACAACTACCCATTTAACAAGGATATAAAGTTTTCTTTGTAATGATGTTAAATAAATGAACTAATATGTAAAGGTGGGCTGTACTGCAAGTACTTTGTTACTTGAAAATTGTCTTCCATTTTTTTTTATTTATATAAATTTACATATTGCTATCTCATGAAAAAAATCTAAAAAATACCAGTGGCACTAGTGTCAGTACTATTTCAATGCAGCTTAATGGTATCTCCATTATATTTGGGAGGTGAAGTTTTTCTAGTTCTAGCAGTTAGTGGTCTTTTTTGGTATGAATTAGAAAGAGAAGGAAAATTTTCAAGTAGTGAAACACAAGATGGTACTGCCCACTATTGCTAATATGTAATGAACTGTTATAGTCAGTGAGAGCAAACTAATGTAATAATTGTCTGATATTCATAAATAATTGTGTATACAGTTTTCAGAACTGATGTAGTTTTGAAAAAAGTGATAAACCTCAATGTAACTTTTTCTCTGTGAATTTTGCTTGATTTACAATTTGTGGTTAGAAAAAAGAAGGAAAAGAGACCAGACATTTTTCAACCATGTATTTTTTTTGTCTTGGTGGTAACATGCATATGTATAGTATGACCAGTGTTACCAGAAACAATAGAATACCTTTGTTACCTTACTAGAGCCTTCTTTCCTACAGTAACTCTGAGTATATTTCATGACTTCTGTTGTTTATTTTAATATGTAAATGGAATATGACAGCTTTAAATAAATATTTTGCTTCTATTAACTCCTTTCTTCATTTGTATCCTCCAGTTAAATAAAAAAGTAATTATATATACCATTCCAAATGGTTATATTATGGATCATCAGTAGAAAATAGAGCTGATAAGTATAAAACATTTCTTTGCAACTTGCATTCATAATTTATAGAGAGTCATAGTCTGAAGTTTTCTTTTCTACACACAGACTACAGATTGAAAATATTGGCATGTTAGGACATACATAGGACATAAATGACAAAGAAAATCTATTTATATACATGAATTAAATAGTATTGTTCAATATCCATAAAATGGCTTTCAGTCACCAAATATCATTGCTCACTCCTACAAATGCTGAGTTTATATATAACTCATAACTTATATCAAAGAGATGTTTGACACGAGAAGCTGACAGAATCGTGCAGATAAGTGTTTGATAGATGAGAGTTGTGATGATATTATTTGATAAAGGAGAGGCTGGTGATGACTGGATTGACAAGTTGGTGTTAATAATTGAAATACAACATTGTTATTTTACATGTTGAATTCAGTCAAACTTCACCAAACTTTTAAATGCATCTTCGCCTCACTGAGTTATATAAAAAAATAAATAGTATAGCACACTATAAGGCATTTCAAAGAAGACTTGTACTTGTGGAAACCTCGAAGTTTAGAAAAAAAACAGGTCTGTAGAAAACTTGTTTCAGGTTAATGATAGAAATTTGTGTAATTAACTTAATGATAATGATAATGATTATGATATGATTACGATTACGATAATGATTACGATTACGATTACGATTACAATTACGATAACGATAACGATAACGATTATGATAATGATAATGATAATGATAATGATAATGTTAATGATATAGATGACGATGATGAAAACTGAAAATAAGAAATGAAAATAAAGAATGGTGTTGATAATGAGAATAACAATATAAAAGAGTATTACGCCTGCAATGTAGTACTGATGATGGTAAGGGCGATATTACAGAGGTAATAGTGATGAAATGATGATTTTATTCATAAAAAGCTATGAAAATAGAGAAACCATTCTCATGCGCTTCTCGACACTCATTTATTTGCGATTGTCACTATCAAAACTCATCTCAATAGTTTTGTCAAATATCCTTTCATTCCTTAAAAAAATCTCTGTTAAGAAAACTTGGTATCTAACACGTATGACGAATTAATTCCTGATATAAGAAAACCCACACCTGAACCGTCGTTAATTTACCCACAATCGCAATTTAAAGTTCCTCTTGTTGTGCATTTAAAGAAAGTCAGAACCTTCTCCGTATTTCACGTAAGTTCTCAAGCTCAGAGGCCTTGCAGATTGATGTAGATATACATACAATATGTATAGGTGATGGTGTGTGTTATCTACCGTCCAAATCTTGCGTAAAAGGATAGGTTTGAAGTGAAAAAGGGAAAATATATTTTGTCTTCAACAGGTTCGAGAAGACGTTGTCTGGAAGTCGCTGCTGAGGTGTCAGGTAAGATTTAAGTTTTAATTTTCTATACCAAATTTCGATGTCTGGTGATTTGCATTGTATCCTTATATATCAACATTTCAATCTGTTGTATAATAATGATGATTACATTAGTCAGTGATGTGAATACTTGTAGGAAAAACGTTTGTAAAAAAAATTACGAGTAGGAAACTCATGTCAGCACTAAAGAGAGCACTGCTTTCATTTCAAATATCTTTTCAAATTCATTTTGTAATGGTAGGAAATACATTAAGACTACGCTTATGTTCATTTGATTAATACGGTATCACATATAGAGATAAATACATACTTCATTCGAGAGCTAGTAATGACAGAAAAATCTTCAAAAAATTCAATGGAAGTTTCCTTCGGCGAATGTTCGCGATCAGTTCAAAAGTATTTTAAAATCAGTAGCGGTATTTTCCAGCGAGTAATACAGTATATAACAGTAATCGAATAGTGTTTGTGCCGTAGCTTCAAATATCAATTGGTATGATTTGTAACATATTTGTTGTGAATATATTTTGAATAGTCTCTCCTGGAAAGTTTTTTTTTTCATTTTTTTCCTTCCACAGTGGGTCAGTTAATGTCAGTTAGGATTTCTTTTGTCGTTTTACTTCTTTGGAATATACCCGCCATTTTTTCTAAAGTTCAAACGACTGTTCCAATTGCGAAATATGTTTAATTAAAGTTCGTGTTATGCGTTTTACCAAGAGAGAAATTTATATATTGATATTAAAAGTCTTATCCAGAAACGATAGATTCAAATATTAACCTTTAACTTCGTGAGATAACCTATTATCATTTAAATCTTCGAAGACCCTTATCGGCAGTTATTACCACCTTCATAACCAACGGTTTTGATAGTCTACACTAATGTTTTGCTTTTGATTGGCATATAGAAATAGGTATTAACTTTATCTGAATTTCTTCTAGAAAATCATAACCCGGTTTATGATGGAGAAATTAATATATTTTATTAGACTTTTCTTCCTACACTGACAATAATATGTTCTTGTGTGTGTGTCTATTTCTTTAAATGTGTATTTATGCATTTGTTACTCTGTTTTTTCCCACTTTACGTTTTATTTGTTCAACTGATGATCGGGTAAGGAAATTAGGTGTTAAATTGGTCTAAATGCCATTCTAGATTCATTGGAGAACAGCAACAAATAATTCCCAAGTATTTTTTATAATCCTCTGGAGAATCATATCCTACAGTTCTCACATCTACTTTAGTCTCAAATTCAATACAAACGTCAGCGTAAATAATTCTTCATGTTTTCAGTCTCTATAACCGTAAGTTATCCATTATATTAGGGTGGAACAAATATATTGATACCGGATTTACATCGCGATTAAATAGTTGAGTATGCGGTGTAACCGAAAGGTGAGGATTACAGAAAACGGAGTTAACAGGGGTGTCTTTACTACTATTATTCCCTTGATTGCACGCCGAGTGAGTATAATCCACTGTGTTACAGTAAAAACTCACAAGTATAAGTATATCTAGAAATACTACTAGCAGTAATGGTAATGATACTAGTGTTATTTTACTATTATCATAATTATCATTGCTACTATCGTGTTATTTGTTATTATTTCATCATTGTTGTTATAGTCATTATTTTTGTTGTTATCATTATCTGTATTATCATTATTGCATTATCATTGTCATTATTTTCATCATTATTATTTTTTTTAGATTAAAGCCAGTTGGTATTCATGACAGGAAGGTGTTTTGTTACATTAAGATATTTCGTACGATTGATTATGCTCTTAACTTATAATTGCATTTTTATATACTTTTATTTGATCAAGGTACTTTTTGTTAATTGCAAATCCTTGTTTAAAGTACTCACGATATAACTGTTGCATTAAAGCCAAGATAATTAATGAACTGATACGCTAATCCCTGTGCTAAGTGTATTATTATACAATATTACAATGTCATATGTAAACTCCCTCGTTGTCGTTCACAAACAAAACCGCGGAAGGCGGAAATGATCCCCATAGCCACTGTTTACCTCTTTCTTGGGCTGTTACCCACCACAAACTAGGCCCGAAAGCCTTTCTAAATCCACCTTTCCCATTCCTGAATTAGGTGGCGAGCTCAGGTGACAGCACTTGCATTTGTCACCGGTTTAACCTGAATGGAGTGAGATTAAGAGCCAAAGTTCCGGAGATCCGGTTGTACGGCATTGTTAAATGGCATAGGCGGAAAGGTGTTGTGTTGTAACACCTAATTCTAGCTCCCAATAAGCGTTGTGATGTAAAAGCGAGTCGTATTCATGTAAGGACAATACACAGCCCTCACATGCACACACACGCGCGGACTAACATTGCACTACACTACACCCAACACACTATACTACACTACACCCAACACACTATACTACACTACACCCAACACACACACACGCATATATATATTATTATGTTTTTTTTTCATTTGTATCATAAAACATCTTTTCAACTGCAAAGGTCTGAAAGATTTAAGTTTCGTTCCTACTTCGACGCCTACAAACTAAAACTAACTTTATATCCTGTTCCTTTCCATTTCCACCATCGTCCATTCCCATTGTCTCCCATTATTCTCGCAATCACACCAAACATTTCGACTCGAGAAGAGCAACTCGCACCATCAGGGGGCGTGGTCACAGGATAAGTCGAAAGAATCCTTTCTTTCGACTTTGTCCAAACCATGGCGCCCCCATCGACCCTGAGCGAGCCAGGGCGTCGCGCGCGTCTCTACGTAGCAATAAAATGATGGCGTGTGGCTGTATGGGGCGTACCCGTGGCTGCGCTGAGGAGGAGGAGGGGGAGGGGGAGGAGGAGGAGG
>BOPN01002014.1:160245-161509 GCA_017312705.2 Penaeus japonicus | reverse complement strand
ATATATATATATATATATATATATATATATATATATATATATATATATATATATTGTGTGTGTGTGTGTGTGTGTGTGTGTGTGTGTGTGTGTGTGTTCATATAATTACATACATATATGTATACATATATAATGTTTGTACCTCTGTATAGGGTCTTCTTTATAATCCTTGTGTATTCTCTCAAGACAAGATAAAGAAGGAGATCTCATTAGGGAACTCGAGGGAATCCCTGGAGGGGCGAGCATAAGGTGGAGAGGCCAAACAGAGAGCGGCCGTAAATCACTGTGTTGCCCCGAGAGAGCAGTGACGCGAGGGCGCACGGGTCGTCGCGTCGGGCCTCGAGGAGCACATCACAGGCTTCTTTCTTCTGGGCTGGATTTTCCCATTCATTTCTCTTTAGTGAAAGGATCTACATTTCTTTCCTGAACAAAGATAGAGGATTTGAGAGATAGATTAAGATATGCAATAGAGCAAAGTAATACAGGATTTGGAAAATATATGATCAGTGGGTTAAGAATGCCAGGAAAGGTTAGAGGTGAAGAGTGACCTGTTTTGGTGAAGCGAGGTCAACCCCGGTACGTGCTCTCGGGTCCGTCCCAGGGGGCCTCATCACAGCGTGTCACAGCATTTACTTACCTTTTAGTGCTCTGCAGGAGCTGTTAAGTATCTTACATAATTGGGTCATTAATTCGTTCGATTCCCGTTGACTATATTTAGATAAACTTAATGTGGTATGTTATGAAGTGCATTTAAGTACTGCAGAAACCAATGCATCTCGCTAGCAAATTTCAACTGTACTTTCAAGAAGTGCAATTGGAATGAACTCATTTGTGTTATGATTATATTGGCTCTTATGGCGTATTATATGATTTGTAAATTTGTGTTTGTGTATAAAGAGATCAAATCCGTTCACACCCTGTTGGGCGGCCGTTCTGCCTTTCCACCCAGGCCTAGTCCCTGGCCGCAAGCGCTGTTGCCTCGAAAGAACGGGTTTTAAAACGCCATTGGCAAATCACCGCCGCGGAAATCCGTGTTTTTGTTCGCCCGGACGCCCATGTCTGCCGTTCCTCCGCCAGGGTGTGAATGAGAGAATGTGAGCGTCTTCGTGCGTGGGAGCTGTCGGTAATTCCGGGTCACTCGGCGGCGACAGAAGACGTTCCTTTGATTGAGGTTTCGGTCTCTTGAAAAAGTTTTCGCTACCAATCAAGTTGCGACAGTGATTAAGGGTGCTGTTTATTTACGGGTTTCTTGTTGTTTTCCCTT
>BOPN01002014.1:122745-125245 GCA_017312705.2 Penaeus japonicus | reverse complement strand
CTGATCCAAGTCTGTTATTCCAACAGCTTTAGGCTGTGAGTCACCACCCACTCCTGAGGACGGTTACCGATCATTTCGTAATGCGACTCACGCCGAGTACTGGTGTTGCGTCCATCACGTATTCCCAGATACACTAGAGCGACGTCGGATATTGAAATGCAACCGAGGAAACTCTTGGAATGATACAGTTCCTGACTGCATTGGTAGGCATTGTTTCATGAAAATTTGCACATTTCAGTTTTGAGGAAAATTACTCTATATTTTAACAGATTTTATTGAACATAAATCACAGTACTTTAAGCTTGTTGTTACAGGTGACATTTTTCTAATACTTAGCAAATGTTTTTCAGACTAAGATTTATGATTTTTATAGTATAGGTCCTTTATCCTTATTCGGAAAATAAAGCACCTCTTTTCCACACAGAACTTGAAGAATTGCTGGAAGTTGGTAACATCACAGAAAAAGAGTTCACCGGACTTATCAATGGCTCTACAAATGGTGCACATGCTGAAATGTATCAAGAAGCCCACATAGTATATGGTATGGACTAAAAACGCATTTACTTTTTCTCTGCCCTGTTGTTTATCTAAAATTGTGTTAATTATATATTATCTATTGTCGAAAGTAATCTTGTTCAGTGTCAGTCTCTTTTACAGGTCTTTGTGTTCTTTTGTGTTTTAGCAAGATCTTATTGCTTTTATTAATTTATTTTCATAAACTTTTTTTTTTCTTTTTACCTACCTTCTATACCTTCCTCAGTTCATCTTAAGTCACTTGAATTATCTTTAATTTTCATGAAAAAAATCTTTCTTACATTTCGATGCATGAAAATGCTATAAAAGAGCTATTTTAGAAAAAAAATGCTATTCATTAACTCAGTAGCAGCGAGAATCAGGAAAACCACTCCTTACTCCCCATTAACCTCCCTCACTCCTACCCCAGCCATCAGAAACCCTCTCTCCCCTGGCTGCCAGTTGCAGGAGAACGTCTCATACTCCATCCACCTTTGGTCTGACATGTTTCCTATACACATGCCGTCAAAATATCAAAACTTTCTCAAAGGCCCCTGGAGGCTGTGGATGAATTGTTCACAAGTGTCCATTGACACCAAGGGATTAGAAATAAACCTTCATATATGCAAAGCTCTTTATTTTCTAAACAAATCATGGTATATTTCATCTCTCATTTCATGTTCCCATTCAGAATCATAAAATATTCAACTTAAAACGAGTCGGAGAAACATCACAGTACCTACATAACAGTTTCTAATTTTTAGCTTTATACTCTGACAGATCTAGTGGTTCCAACAGTGATTATGTCTATTTTGGTCATAGGCAATGTGGCCGTGGTCGTGCTTATCATTTACTGTCGCAGGTGAGTAAAACAAACCTTTACTTATGCATTTCCTCTTTCTCAGTTAACTCTTGTTAATAAAACAAATATGCTTCTAATTTCTGCACACCATTATTTGACAGTATATCTGCATTTGTGAGAACATAAATTTAATATGTCATGACCCATATAGTAATTGCTTTTCACATAAATCATTCTATTTGAAATTCATAGTGTATGAACTTAGATACGACCTAGAGATTTTCTTCTACTCTGGCTTTTCTTTAAAGATTATGAAAATCAGCTTGTGAATAAATATGATACTTTAATGCCTTAATGCTATGTATACTTAATGCATCTTGCTTCACAATGCTCTGCAGGGATGTCATGGATGAGAGTTCTCGAAGTGAGGAGCTGGAATCTATCAAAGCAAATCCTGAACCAACTGACACTTTAGATTCAACACCATGTAGTGTGTAGATTTCAGCTGTGCTAAACAAGTACCATTTTGATTATGGAAGAGTATTGCTAACTGTGAAAGAAAAAAAATATCTGTACAATTTACAATATGTAAATGGTGTTATTCTCAGCCTACAAACAGACAAATGGAAGATACCAGTCATGTACCATTAAAATTCCTAGTCATTAATACCTATCTGTAATGTCAAGCACTAATGTATATGTTATCCTTATAACATATCTAGTCATTAGTTGTGCCAAATAGTTTTGGTATTAAAAAGATATATTGTCCCCTAAATAACATAATGAATTATTGTTTGTTTGTTTTTTTTGTATATGTAAGTACAACTACAACTAGGCTGCATTTAGTGGACACTAAATCAACAACCTAAATCAAGAATCTCTAATAAAATTAAATAAGATGAGTTGAATGACTGACTTCAACTTCTTCTTTGAAACAAAGGAAATACTACTCTTTTCATTTAAAACATATTGCTGAGTTCTTTAAAAAAGGAGGCTTTACATGTAACCATAAAAGCTGGTTTAAAAGAAGTCCTTGCACTTAAAATATATAAAATAGTCATCCCAAAATGAATTATTGTAATAATAAAATCCCTTCAATTCTTTGGTGTAACTTGTATGTTCATGCATTTGTAAAATTAAAATAACTAAATCCAGTTGAGAAACCCTTTGGCATATATATGCAAA
>BOPN01002014.1:110245-112745 GCA_017312705.2 Penaeus japonicus | reverse complement strand
TATAATTTTTGTTTGTACTTATCACAGATTTTGTCAATTGCAAAAGTATATCTATTATAGCTACAAATAATGAATAATATATAATTCCATAACAAAGATTAGTTCCCCATCAGTTTTCAATTTGAACAGATAGCAAAAGCAAGCACTGTAGCATACCATTCACTATTGTCAAGGGCAAGAAAAATGTTTTTTCTTATCATGTCTATGATAATGACACATTTCAGTACAAACAGAAGAAAAAAATCATGTATGCATCAAAGTGGAATAAAAAGGCAGGTAATAACATACTTTTTGTAAATGACAGCACTACAAGCTTACTGCCGTCACACCTGACTATTGTTATTGTCGCATCCACGTGGCTTGAGCCAACAAAGGAAGAGAGACTCAATGGCATCCCTGGATGTCCCTGAGCCCACTAGAGACTTCAAAATGTATGCCTACTAGAAGGAAGGATTAAAGAGATAAAATATATATATCTTATTGCCTACTTCAATCACCGGGATGTACATTTTTTTTCTGCAGATATTCTTTGCACTTGTACACATCACAAATCCTTTATTCATATATATATTCTTAGCTTAATAAGAGATATTTTAGAATTTGTCACAATGGATAAATGTAAAGGCAAACAAATTGTCTCCAAAGAGACTATGTTTTTTATAGCCAGCTTCATATACTTTTTTCTTTTAATTCAAGCTTTTGTTTAACCCATTCATGACCAAAGTGCATGTATACATGCACTGTCCAGTGTGGTTTTGTTTATTTTTGTTCTAATTATCATTATCACCACTATCATTACTATCATCATTATCATAATTATCATCATTATTATTATTATTATTATTATTATTATTATTATTATTATTATTATTATTATTATTATTATCATTATTATTATCTTTATCATTATTATTACTATTATTACTATTATTACTATTATCATTATTATTATCATCATTATTATTATTATTATTATTATTATTATTATTATTATTATTATTATTATTATCATCATTATTATCATTATAATTAATACCTTTATTACTATTATCATTATCATTATCATTATCATTATTATTATTATCATTATTATTATCATTATTATTACCATTATTAATATTATCATTATTATTATTATTCCTATCATTATCATTATTATTATCATTATCATCATTTTTATCATCATTATTATCATAACCATCATCATTATCATTATCTTTATTATCATTATCACTATCCTCTTTATTCCTTATGGATGGCTCTACAAGGGATTATGTCATGAAAGAGTACATTAATAGGTCTAACTGAATTTTTTAATTTTCACCCAAAAAAATCTTACTATTATAATTGTCATTACCATTATTGTATACATAATAATAATGATAATAGTAACGATATCAGGGTTAACAGGTGAGTTCAGACGGGTCTACTGATTGACTTGTAGAACCATCTGTGGGTAAAAAAATTAATCACACAAAACTAAAGTTGGTAGTGCATACTCCAGCAGTCAATGGGGTAAATTTGTCATTGGACAGCCCATGTTACTAGATTTTTATACATCATATCATTTAACTGTGAAGAAAAATATATAGAAATCAGAACCAAATTTGTAAATATTTGTTTAACAATAAAATTACAAATGTTTTATGCCATTTTAATAATCCTTCTGAGTATTTACTTGAATTTTCATCAATATGATACCAGACAGAATACATAATAAACAACCCATAAATACATAACACAAGAAATGTATCACATTATCATTTCATTTTAAAATCTTACCTAATACTTACATTTCAGAATCTGTTTACATCATTTCAAATTTCTATTACACATGAAGGGACTTCTATATACAATATTATATCACCAAAGTTAGAACTCAGAAATTAAAATATGAAGATCCATCGACAGATATAAAATTTCACCTTCATAAACTAAAAGACCTATCAAACTGACTCCAGCATGATGCATAATATCTAAAAATAAGGATGAACACAAAAGGCAAGTCATTACTGTAAATAGTAACCATAAAGATGATGATCATTACATCCCACCCCCTACAAGAGAAATGTATGCATATGCATAAACTTTGTGTCCTTTGACCAACTTCTTACATCTAACCAACAAACTACAAATTACACCCACAAATACCCATACTTTTATAAATATATATATATTTTTTGTATATATATATATATATATATATATACACACACATATATACACACACATATATATATATATGTATGTAAGAGTATATATCATACAGATATTTCCCATACTAGTTCAGCTGACATTGCACAGCAGTGCTTTTTCACTTTCAAGCTGGCAGAAACTCTAAAGGATCTAAAAGTCATATGTGGAAAATGACTCTTCAAGATTAATTGCTCAAGCAAACAACTGTAACGAAAAAAATAAAGAGTGTACAGACCTTGGCCAAAAATAACAAGGAAGTTGCAAGCTCATTGCATTTGGCTTCCTTATTGACTTCTTACATCTG
>BOPN01002014.1:97745-105245 GCA_017312705.2 Penaeus japonicus | reverse complement strand
TCTAATAATCTGCAATATATTTCCTCTACTCCTTGTTTACGAATTGCATCCAGTACTGCAGATATCTGTACCGAGTCGAATGCCTTTTCATAATCTACGAATGCCATACACAGGGGCTTCCTATATTCGTTTGTTTTCTCCCTTATTTGAGCTAGTGTGTGGATATGGTCTGTAGTTGAGAATCCACTGCGGAACCCTGCCTGTTCCCTGGGTTGTTTTGAATCTAATGTATCGGTGGTACGGGCTGTGATGATTTTTGTGAACAGTTGGTATAGTACAAGAAAATAGTGTACAAAATCAATAAATCTGTGAAATTCCTCTTGCTTTGATTTTTTTTTTTTTTTTTTTTTTTAGAAATATAATACTCACAGCAGCTTCTTCAACCTTCATCCTACATTTATTAACAATCAACTATAGTGTTCTTGTTTCACCTGATGTGCCCTTATTTAAAAGAGACGTTTATCAGAAAAGCAAATCCAACCCTTCCACTACGGGCATTTAGCAAGGGTCTGATCACTTTTGCATTGCAGTTTATTGCTTAAAATACAAGCTAGTTATTCCATCAGTTGTGTAACTGTTGTATCATACCAAATGCTAATTAGTATCATTTCCCAATATATATGTACTCATATATCATACTATAAATCAAGAGAATAGTAAAAAAAAAAAAAAAAAAATCTTATCATGTCCAGCCAAAGACACACATCTTACAATGTGGTCCATCTTGGAAGGGTTAAGGGTATTCAGTTTGTCTATAACAACAACAATGAGGACAACCCTTCGATCAACGGCCCATTCACAGCATTTTCATGTTACTTTTTATCCATAAATCAGCAGGCTTGATATTTCAAGCCAGTTTTGAGCTGGTTGCTCAAAACTGCATCTTAAATATTTTACAGAAGACTGTTAGAAGATGAAACTAAGGAATATTTGTGTTATAGATAAGTGTAATTTATTAACATAACCCAAAATTTCCCTGCTATACTTCACGCCCTCCCCTATCGGGACCCAGATTGTGGGGTACAGGGGTGGAATCGGGCATTATATCTACTATATATGAGTAGTGGAGCGTGAGAGGAATCCACTGATACCGCTTTTATAGTATTTAGTAATGCAGCGTTATTCAGAAAATTTACCAGATATCAAACATGTTTTGTGTGATTTGGAGCTCCCCCGCCCCAAAACACACGACTCCCCACCAGTTCCCCTTGACTAATGGATATGAAGCGGAGATTGCCAACTCGGAACATCGGAGTCATTCCAGTCAAAGCTATATGAAGCAGTCTATATATATATATATATATATATATGTCTATATATATATATATATGTCTATATATATATATATATGTCTATATATATATATATATATATATATATATATATATATATATATATATATATATATATATATATATATATATATATATATATATATATATATATATATATATATATATGGTAAATTTTTCAAATAGCGGCACGTTACGAAATGCCATAAAAGTGATATCAATGGATTTCTCTCAACCTCTACTGTTCATATATAGTGGAAATAATGCGCGCTTCCACCCCTGGACCCCACAATCTGGGTCTCTTTTTTTAAGGCACTTCGTGCTACCTTGGCCTACTTCGGGGCATATTTCGTTTGCAAAATCTTAACCCAATTACCTAACTAACTTTGCCTAGTTTTGAGTTAAGCCCTAGTCAAGGGGGGGCTTTGCCCCACTTGGATCCCCCCTTTTTAGGGCACTTTGTGCAACATACATCATGTAAAATACCCCGAAAACCATCATCCTCGCCCTGAAATTCAAACATGGTTTTGTTTACATATTTACGGCTAGCGACAAGCTGTAGACTGGAAACTCCCAATGAATTACCTGCATGCACTGGTATGTTCTCTCAAAAGATTGGCGAAATATTCCCCATTGTTTACAGTATAATTAAAGAGTGCCTTCTATTGAGTGGTCGCATCATTATTGGTCCTAGTTTCCTATCCTGAGGAATATATGAGACGAAGACTCAGTTGCTGTCATCATGGTGCAGTGTGAAGGTTATTCGTGGTCGTGGCACTTTCATCTACAGAACTAATTACGTATCATAAGTATCACAAAGTGCCCTGAATAGGGGAGGTCCACAGGGGAGCGTAGCCCCCTCTTGGCAAAGGCTGACTTCAAAACTAGGTAAACTGAGGTAGGTAACTGGGTTAAGATTTTGCATACAAAATATGCCCGGAATTCATATTTTACCCCGCAATTACCCTGATCTACTTCATTCCCTCCTCTACTATCGGAACCCAAATAGTGGGGTCCGGGGT
This sequence comes from Penaeus japonicus, assembly GCA_017312705.2. Lineage (NCBI taxonomy): Eukaryota > Metazoa > Arthropoda > Malacostraca > Decapoda > Penaeidae > Penaeus > Penaeus japonicus. The sequence goes on along the minus strand of BOPN01002014.1, from coordinate 102,931 downwards.
TGGAAGCGCGTATTATTTCCACTATTTGTGAATAGTAGAAGTTGAGAGGAATCCATCAATACCACTTTTGTGGTATTTAGTGATGCGGCGTTATTCGGAAAATTTATCATAGATATCACTGTCGTAATCGAAAAAATTCCAAGCTGAAACCGGTGCCCCATGAACTACAAGAAAACCGAAAATCCGTTTATCACAGGGCGATTTTTACATTACAAAAATATCAATTCTTGTACAAGTTATACTGGTAGGTCATTTGAAAAGATTACCTCGTTCCTGAGGGCACGAGCCAGGAGTAGGCACGTCGCACTTCTCATGTTGTTCCTTCCTCCTCATGAACCGACGAAGCTCTTCTGCTAAACGTAAACAAACCCAAGTAGCGAACGTGTCTAGCGATGGCAGCGCTTTACGCTACATCTAGAAGGAAAAATATTTGAATCTTTTATTTTTGCCGAATGAAATTTGTACAAAACTTATTATCTGCCTTATAATATTGTAGGCAGTGGAGGGAAGCGAAAAGAAAGGTGCCATTATGCGGCCGCAGGAAGAAACATTTTGTGGGATATTTGTCCAGGTGTATGTTCCTCATGAAATTCGAGGACATGAACACTCGATTCCACCACTTCCTGCGTGCCGCGGCATGTTTGTACCCGCCGGTATAGGCTCCCTCCTCCCAGCAACATCAGGCAACACAGAACACCCCTCACAGGTAAGTAACGAGCTAAGCGCATCTACAGAAATAACTATGTATCATAGGTAGCACGAAGTGCGTAAAGAAGGGGGGGGGGGGGGTCCAGGGGCTAGGGCAAACTTCAAACCTAAGCAAAGTTAGGTAGGTATTTGGTTAAGATTTTGCATACGAAATATGGCCGGAATTCATATTTTACCCCGTAATTTCCCTGATCTACTTCATGCCCTCCCCTACTATCGGGACCCAGATTGTGGGGTCCAGGGGTGCAAGCGCTCATTAATTTCACTATATATGAATAGTAGAGGTTGAGAGGAATCCATCGATACCACTTTTGTGGTATTTAGCGACGCGGCGTTATTCGGAAAATTTACCCTGGTAACATGGTGCTATTCACGAACAATTCACCTTTAGAGTTACCATGATAATTCTTACCAGTAGTTGGAGCGCGCGTAAGACCGCTAGTAACTTGAGCGACAACCATCTCATCACGACTTATCTCCTTCATAAATATAAATTTAAGGTGAGGTTTTGATTTATTTTTATATTAGCCATGTTTGTAACGATTGCATGCCTATATCAATATATGAGCATAATAAAAAAACGAAAATTTCTCTTGAAATAAGCGGGAGTAATGTTCGCACAAACTGGTGAAATTTCAGACAGCCACTAACTAGTAGAATAATGAAAATACCACGTGAAATTGATTAATCTTAACATATTTTTAATTCATGATATAGTTGCCAGAAATTAATGATAATAATATTAATAACAAACTAGTGATGCATACGTCAAACAATCACTGGAAGCATAGCGCGCTTATCGGTGCTCTGGTAAAGGCCAACAAACTGTCATTGGTAAAATAGTATAAACTGGTTCAACTTTTGATGACATACATGGAGTACTTTGAACAGCATATATGGTGGGCATTAGAAAACTAGTTAATATTTAATTCAAAGGTTAGGAAAGGATTTTTAACAAATCCATCCATACAAAATAGAAATTAGACAATTTATAGTTTCTTACAGGCATAGAACCTTAATTACTGACTTCATTATTCTAATAAAAAATGACACCTGTATTAGATAATAGTGATGATGGTAAGAATAACAATTATAATCATAATATTTATATTTGTAGATACAGTTAAAAGTATGATTATACTCATGGCCTATGATCATAGTTGTAATGACAATGATAATGATACTACAAAATTGGAAGGGGAGGAAAGCAAATGCTACAGTTTTTGAGTATTGTGTCATGGTCAATGACAGAGCATAAAATATTTTGTATCATGGATTACTGATATTTGGTTTTGAAATAACTTTTATTTTACATATTTGCAGTAGAAACAAATTATAGGCTGAATGCAAGGTTGTCAAATATAAGAAATACATAAGGTACTGGCATGCTGCACTGAAAGGTTTATTGACCCATACTTGATTAAGTAGCATTATGTTATTCAAAAGGTGTAGCAAAGGATTTTAAAATTGTAATATATATGAAATAGATTTTGGACTATCTTTACTACAAAGCCTTAAAGTCGCAGAACCTTTATTTCTTACTCATCATTAATTTAAGTAGATATTGCCAAAATCTGAAGTCCAAGATCTTTTATGTTTGTTTTGTTTGACAATTGAATCAAGATATCTCTCTATAAAATGGGAAATTGCTTCTTGTACAAGATGTAGGCTGGTGACCAGTAAGACAATGCAGAAATTTATACATTTTGTTGATCATTTTGGTTCATCTATATTGATATTTACAGAGTTAATAGATATGAGACCTCCAATAGTCAAGAATAAGACAATACAAATTTCAATATCCCAAATTTAAAATATGTATATAATTTCATATGACTTTCATTTTGCAATAACTGTGAAAGAAAATGCCTTGTGAATTATTGATATTTAGATTATATGTGTTGTTTACCTTGTATGATAGGACTATCCTACATTATGAAAATACTGGCCTAACTTGTGTCATGTGATTCACAGGATGGAATTGTTATGGGCATTGGAACATGACAGGCTTAGGAGGGAAACAGTGTTCAAAGACAGACTCAACCCTCTTGCTTTTAGTGATGCCCATCTCCTAAGGTATAGGAAGATAATAAACTTTATGAAACATTTAATACTTTACAAAAATAATTTGAAACTGTAGAATCATCTCTTTGTTCATGATTCATTTAGATTTCTAATATTTTACAGATACTACAGATATCCTAGGAGTGAAATTCAATGGCTGTGTGAGAAGATTGGGCCAGAAATATCTAGGCACACAAATAGGTCACACTCAATACCTGTGGCCACACAAGTGCTAGTTCCCCTGCGTTTTTGTGCAAGTGGCACTTTTCAGAGTGTGATAGGGGACTCTGTAGGACTGAGCCAGTCCAGTGTGTCTAGAATAATAAATGTTGTCACTAGTGCAATCTTCAACCTGGCTCAGATGGACATAAAGATGCCTCGCACAAGGGATGAAATTCAGAAAACAAAGCAAGACTTTTTTGCAATCAAGTGTTTTCCAAATGACACTAGGAGCCATTGACTGTACACACATCCCATCAAACCTCGAGGCAGAGCATTTTACCTGAGCAGAAAGAGGGTTCATTCTCTAAATGTTCAGGTAGTGTCAGATGCCCACATGAAAATTTTGAGTTTTCTGCTAAATTTCCAGAAGTGTTCATAGTTCCTACATCTGGATGGATAGTAATTTGCGTCGACACTTCCTCGAACAACAGTTTGGCCACTCATACCTGCTTGGTAAGTATGCATTTATTGTATGACTGATATCTGTTTGACCTTATTCATATTTTCTGTAAAGTATATTACAGTATTTAAAGTATGCATATCATATTTGCTTGTATGATTAACCAAAGTACTTTATTGTTTTGCAGGAGACTCAGGGTATCCTCTGGAAACTTGCCTCATGACACCTTTGGCAGAGCCAAAAACATCAGCAGAGAGACGCTATAATAGCAGCCATGCTTGCACAAGAGCAGTTATTGAACAATGCTTTGGGGTGCTCAAGAGAAGGTTCTGCTGCTTGCACAAGTCAGGAGGTGCACTCCAACATACACCAGAAAAGTGTGCAAAGATAGTTGCTTCCTGCCTATTCCTCCATAACCTGTGTGTCCAAAGGAGAATTCCTTTTGATGATTTACTTGAGGTTGATGATCCACCAGAGGAAGCCGTGATGAATTTCATGATTGAGAGAAGTGCTCAGCAGGAGAGGATGGCACTCATAAACGGCTCATTTTAATTGTTTGATTTACTTTTTTATTGATTTATCTCTAGTGTCAATGGAAGTATTACATTTAATGTTTGTTAATTTAGTATATATACTTTATGGAGAAAAAAATATAATATATTCATGTATAGGACTTATTTTTCATAGGACTTTATATAGTTTCTTGAACCAAAGACTTATAGTTTGTAGTGGAATGGCTATATTTTTACACTGAACTTCCATATTTAAGTTTGTGTTAATTCTATTTTTATTTTTCCTATTTCATACCAAAGATTTGTAGTTGATACTGGAATGTCTATTTGTATATTTTGCTTATATATTTTTCTAGTGTGAATAAATTTATTTAAAAGAAAATGCATTGTACCTTCTTTCCATGTACAGTTCCCTTGTATGATAAAATTGACTTTTTATATTTTTTTTATCAAAGCAAAACTTTTCTATAAAAGTCGTGGCATTACCAGCTGTTATATCACATTACTTTCACAGATTTGTTATACCATAAATAAAAGACATTTTTTTTTTACATTTATTAACAATTCATGAAACTTTAAATAGGGAAAGGAATGAAAAATTAGGGAAAGATGAAAGAGATAAAATAATAAGGAAAGAGAGGAAATGAAAATGAAAGTAGCAAAAAGAGAAAGGAGAGAGAAGGAATGAAAGGAAAAGAGAGGAAAAGGAGAGGGGGATGGGTAGGGTGAAGAGAAAGAAAAAGTGATACAATAGAAAAATATAAAATGAAATACACAAGAAGCAAGAGAGAAAATGAAAGTGAAAGTAACAAAAAGAGAAGAGAGAGAAGGAAGGAATAAAAGAAACAAGGGATCAGGAAGAGAGAAGAGGCAGCAGGGGTAGGGGTGAAGAGAAAAAAATATATACAATAGAAAAATGGTTTTGTTAAATTCTTTATGGCATTTGTCAAGCCCAATAAGGTTTCATTTATTGACAATAGGGCTGTTGTCTGGCCCTCTATTGCACTGCGGAGAACAGCTGTTTGGTCCTCCACTGCACTGCGCATTCCTCGCACCTCCTCGAGGATACCTTCTTGTATTTCCAGCATGCGAGATCCTACTGCCTGGTGTGTAGTGCTGGAACTCCTGCTGCCTGGCCTACTGTGTGCTGGTGTTTCGCAGGGACTTTGATGTGGCTGACTCCGCTCTTCTGTCTCAGGTCCAGTTGGAGCAGGCCCCAGAGGTTCATTCTCCTCTACAATGACCGTTGCTGAATGATAAGAAAGTTTAATTAATCACAT